>APFE030376455.1:100129-111424 GCA_000404065.3 Pinus taeda | reverse complement strand
GGGGGGATCCAAGTGGAATAGGCAGGTGGCCACCAATATCCACTTGCATCACAAGGATTTTTGAAAATTTCATTTGATGGTTCCTATTCAAATTCTAGAATCAGAACTAGAGTTGTATTTGAATGTTTGAACTCTTGTGTTCATCCCCATGCTTTCAGAATAGAATTTCCTTGTACAATAATGAATTTTACTATGAGGTGTTAACTCAAGGATTAATTGTTTCCACTCAAATGCATGTAAGATATATAACTGCGAAAATACATTCACAATCAACCATAAATTGAGTCAATAAAAAGTACAAGACCAAAAGGGAATGATTAAAGCCTTATGCTACAAGGTTGTGGGACATTCTGTAAGATTTCAATTCTTTTAATATAATATTTGTTTCATTGGAAAAGAACAAAATGGTTGACTTCATAGGATTTGCAATTCAATACAGATGATCCCAAGGACCAAACTTATTTCCATGTTCAGATTTTGGTTTTTATTCATTAATACCATACAATGGAAAATGGAAATTATTGGAAAGTATTTGAAAATTACAGATATCTTAAAAAAAAATTCAATACATAAGATACATTTTCAATATAAAAAAAATTACAAAGATTTCAACAATATTCAAAGATGGAAGAATTTATATTAACTAGAGGTTTTTAGAAATCATATTTTGTCAAAAAGTATGTAAGTTTGGAATATTTATTTACTAGAAATGATCATAAAAGGAGGAATAATTTGACCAAAGAACCATCCCTAAGGAAATCTATATTAATACATCATAGAACCTAAAGTATGTATAATTGGGTAATTACTATTCTAGTGAAGAGGTCTAATAGTATCTTAATCTTCTCATAACTTTCGAAGATATTTTTGCATGAACTTATTTCGATATGAAGGAATATGATAACTATATTTCTCACCATACAATACCGCTCATGGAAGATAGTAGACCATTTATATAGAATACAAGAATCATAAATTCAAATATAAAACCCCTTTGAAAATATAATTTGAAAAGATGAAGAAAGAGTTATTCTTTTTCCAATAAGGTGTTAAATGAATTTCTAGTTTACTCGTAATAAGGGAAAAGAATGAAAATGTGTGTATGTTTTTTTATATAATATTAATAAAGGATTTGTGAAATACAATCATCTACTTTGAAATATTGAATTTCTACTCCACAAAGTTATGGGTTATGCATTAATATCAACGTTGGATAGAATCTCAAGATATAACCAAGTGCTAGTTTTTGAAGATGGCTTGCATAAGACTACTTTCGTAACACAATGGGGAAGATTTTCGCATGTTGGGATTCCCTTTGGGTTAAAAAATTATTTATCTATATTTCAAATGGGTTTGGATCATACACTCAAGGATATGAAATGTAAAAATATGGTAGATTACCAAACTAATACTAATATCCGTTCAAAACTAAGATAACACCATATGGAGCATCTAATAAAAATGTTCTGATATTGTAGATTGTATGGCATATCTCCTTTTTTTGGTGGTGATATCAAAAGGAAAACATTTGGGTGATAATATTAGCAAAGAATGGATTTATATTGATCTTAATAGGGTTAAATCCATAAATTATTTGGATCATCCAACTTCACAAAAATGAGTAAAATTTTTCTTTGGGAACATAAATTTTGTTTGAAGTTTTTCCCTATATTATTCTTCCATAATAAATCGCATAAACAAGTTATTAAATAAATATGAAATCTTAAAGTGGACATCAAAAACACAAATGGCTTTCATGAATATCAAGCAAGAAATCACAGGAACTTCAGTACTATCAAGTCAATATATTGACAGAGACTTTATACCCTACTATTTTTATCTAGAAGAAACCATCACCTTTGTACTTACTCGAAGGAATAAAAGAGGAGAATAGTTTTCCATTTCATTCACGAGAGAAAAATTGCATGACTAAGAGATGGCATATTTGGATATATAAAAACAAGCCTTTGCTTCAGTAAAAGTTATTTCCCACTTTAGAACCTCAATCATTTTAGGACATGACATATATTATGTATTACATCCTCTTGTCAAGACCATGATCAATCGACAATTTAGAGAAGGGAGATGGGAAAATTTGTTAGAAAAGTTATACTAGTATGATATTGAGATTAAATCCCTGAAAAAGGTGAACAAAAAAAACTTATGTAAACTCATAGTAGATGTTGAAGTCGTAGATATTATTCCTATATATGTTGAAGAATATATACCATTGCAAGGAGTGAATGTTATTAAGATATAGTATTTTATTTGAAATATGGACAATTTCAAGTAGGACTGACCTCAAAGGAAAGGATGCAATTAAAAATGAAGAATAATAACTATGTCTTGATATTTAGAGTTATATTCAAGATATTTTTTTGATGGAATGTTATAATATAATTGAATCCTTTAATTGGTATACAAATTCTTCAAGGTTAAATGGACTTTGTAGTAGAAAATTTACTCCTTTAGTAGTTTCTCATGTAATTATCGTGTTGGTTATTATTAGTCAACAATATTTAAAGATTATTATGGAATGATTAGAAAATGTGTTCCTTACCTAAGTTTCCTAGAAAAGATGAAGAGAGTAGATACGCCTTTAAAAACCTTTCCAATAGAAGGTCCATTTTTACAAAGGGGATTGGATTTCATTAGTCTAATAAATACAAAGTCTAGTAACAGTCATTCAAATATACGTTGGAAAAAATAATTAATACTAAGAATGGCGGTGAATCAATATTAAGGCTAATTTTAATTTAATGTCAATTTATATTTTCATTTAATCTTGGAATTAATTCATGTGAACTATCAATAACATATCATGTAGCAACAATATGAATAAACACATGAACACACATACACACACACCATGAGCAACATAGACAAAAGAACATAAAAATTTCACATGGAAACCCAAAAGGGAAAAGCCACCAATACTTGGTTATTGTGATGCAAGGCATGAGATCCTACTCTATTTACATCATTTGTCATTTTGAGAGCCCACTCACAAGAAGCATCAACTCCCTTATATTTACTTCTAGCACCCACTAGGAGGAAGCACCAACTCTCTCTTTTACAGACACCTGATTAACTTACCAGAATAGCCAACTTCATGGATTTATTGCAAGCACGATCCTGCAAGTAGCACCAACCCCCAAGATATCCTTCAGACATCCACTAAGACAGAAGAATTAACTCCCTATTTTGTAGGATCCAACCGACAACCCATAAGGAATTTCTAGTCTCTATTATTGGCTCTCACTCATCCTGGTTTCGACTCTTTGTATTTTTGAACTCTTGTCCCTTTGTTCTCTTCACAATCATACTTTTTTACATAACCCAATTTCTCTCTTCCAACTCCTCCACTTTGACATGTTCATACAAATCTCACTCTTTAGTAGCACAAACTCAGCTCCTAACCCTCATACACTCTTTATACCAGCTCATATCCATGGCTATTCCATATGCTCTGTCATCATTTCTCAGTAGTAGACTCTCACACATAGTTCTCCACTATAATGAGTACAATTTTGCATGCCCGAAGAAGCATAATTGTAATCCATTTTTTTGTTCATCTATTACATAGGGAACCATGCAAGACATTATGACATTCATACTACTCGATTATCTACACTCAACATGGATAACATATCTCCATTAATTCTTGAGTATGGTCTTCATTACCAATCTGTATGGCATTGTAAGGCTCACATGGGTCAAGGAGGAAATTTGTAGCATGCAGTCGCATATCTTAATATCACAATATGGCTCTCCATGCTTATTAACTGACTTGTTGTACAAATGTTTTTCTCTAATATGGTTTACCATAGTATGGACAGAGCTGCATTAACATTCTCACTAGACCATGGTTTTCGCTGCCTTACTTTCCTATTCTAGAGTCCATTACCATCTCTTAAACTCCACCTTTAGTGGATTTCCAAACTTGGTCAACACAACCAAATACGACGTTCATGACTACAAAATGTTTCCAACTCATTCAATTTTCTTTTAACTCCAAGGTGGTGAACTACCGAGTTTGGCTTAATTTCCATATATACCACATGATAATCTTCCAACCCATTCAAGCATTTTAGACATAATCTCGTAGGCCTATTAAAATTAATACAATAAATCAGTATAGCCCTGAGGGATTTCCACATAAACCCTTGTGGCCCTTTAAAACTCGCATGATCACGTTCAAGCCCAAAGGCCCTTAAATATTTAACACTAGAAACCTCCACATAACCATCCCCTGGGATTTCCTGTGGTCACTTGGCTGAAACATTAAATGTCATCAAAATTTATGTCATAGACTCTGTATCCTCTATAGTTTCTTATTGCATTACATAAAATGTCTTTAGGGCATAAACACTTGGTTCATGTGTCCCTCTAGGTCATCTAGGAGTTTGACTTGCACCAATCACATGTTTTCACCCTCTTCCGTAGTATGCAACCTCATTTCGATGCCTCATCATCCCAGAAATTTGGGGTTGAGTCTCCTAGGGAAGTTTCAGGAAAATATTATCAAGTCAATGTGTCCCATGGGGTCCATGCCATCCCTTATAAGATTTTTCACTATGATAATGATATGCTAGTTCAATTCCATCGATGCATGCCACCATTTCACATTGCTATGTCACCATAGATAATTTAATTTGTGCTACAATGGAAAACATTGAGGTGATGTGACGCATTAGGACACCCTAGTGATCACTCATGCTATTCTAAAATCTCGTGAAATTACCTATCCTTACAATTGTGTTTTCCTCCTCATCCTTATGCCTCATCACCCCATAATTTCAAGCTTGAGTTGCAAAGTAAACTTCTGAGATTCAATCACTAGAGTGGTGTGTCCATGTGGGACCAACCACTATAGTCACAGGCCAATCAAAAAAATGTTACGGTTACGTGTATGTGCCACCATGCCATCGGGTCCCATGCTCCCTACCTATGCCAATAGGAGAATTTGTAGGGTTAGGTGTCTCTGCTACAACTTTTAACCTATCTACGACATGTAAATAATTTCCACGTGTCACTTGATGATCGATGCCATGTGTCACCTAATTTTGACCCACTTGGGCACATGAAAATGCGAAGTATGCATGCCACTTGTCATCATCCTAGAGTTCCACATGTCCCTAAATTTTTGGATGTCGACATCATGTCAACACCATCCAAAACCTTTGATCTATTGATGTCATCTACCAAGATGGCTCGACGTCATGTCTATTTTCTAATTAGATTGTGCCATTTTTTTCCTTCTGATGGGTCCATGTCTTCAAACGTCGAAGTCATCGTACAATGATGAACTGATCTGAGGTATTTTATTTCCATGATTTTTCTTTCTAAAATTTTTAGGCTAGGACAATAAATCCTCATTGCAGCTCGGAGGGATATCTTCATATCCTCAGAGCCATATTCCCATAAATAAAGCTTGCACCTCCTTTCAAAATTGTCGGGGTTAAATTGTTGGGGTTACGTGTCCCATTTGGGAACACACACAATCCTTCCTTAGCCATTCAATGGTCCATCTTTGCACCCACTTAGCTACTCTTACCACTTGTATGTTGACTATACTGCTAGACCCATGGCCAAAAACACCAAAATTTAAATTTTTACCTTAGAAATTTGATTTCCCATACCTTTCGATCCAAGAATCTTTTTTCATATTGCCACATACCGTTGGAAATATCTTTGTGAACACAAACTAACTATTCCATTTCCAAAAGCTGATGAACTAATCTCCTAAGGAAGAAATACCCTCAAATCTATAACACTCTTTAAATGCTCTATGATCCAGGAGGATCTATTAAATCAATTGCATAGGTGTTGTTCAGTGTTGTCGTCACCTCAGTTTATGGGTATCATTCAGTTTCGATAGTATTGATTATGATCAGGATGTTTAGGTAATGATCGTAGTTTTTCATAGTGTTCTGTTGATGTGGTGTTGTACATGGCTCTTGAATTATGTTCATTGATATTTCTGCTAGGATTGGTCGATGGCATGTGTTTTGTCGTTCAACTTTGCACGTTTGATGTGTCGACATGGGTGTTGTCCGTGGCATAGGTTCATCATTCGGGTTCTCATTGCAAATGTGCATGGGTTGTCATTATACCAAAGGATCAATATCATTGTGTCGATGATAAGCAAGTGGTTTTATTTCACATTGTGATGAAAGATCGTAAAATGGTTTTTAAAATTCTAGACCTAAAACCCTAAATCCTACACCTAAGTCCTATGTAAAAATCCTACACCAGTCCCTAAGCTACATCCATGTATTAATACCATGTGTCAAATTGTATGCTAAACACTTTTCCTAACAATAAACATGTATTAGTCCTAAAAATTATGTACCTTACAAAATTCAAAAACTATGTTATAACCCTCACCTTAATACATTACTCTATGTATTCAAAATGCATTACAAATCAAACGTAATTAAAAACTATAGTCATTGGCCTTTGAAATACCATACAAAACATTACAAATTGCAAATAACGGGCTCTAACCATCGACATATAACTGTTTCAGAACTGTCGAAGGATAAGGCATATGAGTAGGGTCGTTGGGGTATGTTAACCATCAGGGTTGCAGCTAACAACTGTCTTCACGGTAGCACTAACTGCTGGCCTCTAATCGCATCACGTAGGATGTGAGCGGTCAGGTAGACAGGAAAAGGTTACGACTAACAGTCCCTAACCACAGAGCGGAACCACTAGTGCGATGGCTGCAAACTTCGTCTAGCGTTCACATGCGTCGTCCAACCCACCTGGTTAGTGCTAACAGCTAATGCTTTTGGAGCTTAACCAAAGTCTATTTTAGGTTTATGTTGTTAGATGTTTAGAAATTAATTTGAAGACCTTGTAACCTAATGCCAAAGTGCCCCTAGTGGATTAGACTGAGGCATTTGTAACCTAGAAGTTAGCACATTCATGCTGAATTGAGCTCGGGGAGGTTTTGATGCATTTGTAAGTCTATAAGAGGCAATTTTGCCCATGGAGGAAAAGAGAGTGGTTTATGAGTTTCATGTGCAAGTTCTGGAGGGATAGAGGTGATTTTATTTTCAGGTTTTTGGGAGCATCCAAAGTTAGAATTGGAAACCATAAGCGGCGTTGGAAAGCTGGTTTAGAGAGCTATCTAATGACAAACGTCAGAATTTCCTGTGTGCAAGTTCAGTCTATCTAAATCACTGTGTAATCGACTCTTTTCTTCTCATTCCTAATAAAATGGTTGACCATCTTGAAAATGGACTTAAAGACATAGTCCATCAGGGATCCACTCCATAATCAATCTTGTTGTCTAGCATATATTTTTTTCGTTGTTTTCACTTCTGTTTTACATCTTAATTATGGTTTATCAGTTGTAGTAAAGTGTTTTGTTCAAGCAATTTACCTCAATTTATGTGCTTTCAATTAACATTCAACTCATTAATGGCTAATAAATTTATCATCAATATTTAGTTTATGGTAATTTCAGATCACTCTATCCAAGGCTCCAACTCCATCTAAACAAGAAACACACTTCATTACTCAACTATAGGCCAACATGCTCAATCAATTCCACATGATGATTCCAATGAAACAACACATTAGGTTGGCATGAATGCCAACAATGCCAACAATCTCCACCTCTGGAATTTATGGAAACACCAATTTGGTATTGATGGGCAAGAAATAAACTCCTCATGCTACATATATCAAAGAAAATTATGTATTTTTCTCTCCTTGTGGTTGATGTCTTTCTCTTAATGGTTGTCATTAATATTTATTTCCCCTACTTAGGCCACCAATAACTTTCTCTCCCTCTTTGAAATCAATGGAAAAGGGATATAATATGCTTTCTCTCCACAATTAATGCATAAGGGTCATATTTCTAATGTGCATTGTACAAGCGAGAAACTAATGTTTTTTCGTTCTCCTTTCCGAACTTCTCTTATCGATGGTTGAGCACTGAGAGGGGGGGTGAATCAATATTAAGGCTAATTTTAATTTAATGCCAATTTGTATTTTCATTTAATCTTGGCAATCACTCATATGAACCATCAACACATATCATGTAGAAGCAATATGAACAAACACATGAACACAGACACACACACACACAAATATTAGAAGCATACACAAAATAACATAGATATTTAATGTGGGAACTCAAAATGGAAAAACCACCAACCATTGGTTATTATGATGCAAAATTTGAACTCCTAATCTATTTACATAATATGTATTTTCGAGAACCCACTCACAAGAATCAAATCTCCCTTAGATTTTTTCTAGAACCCACTAGCAGGAAGCACAAACTCCCTCTTGTATAGGCACCTGGTCATCTTACTAGAACCACCAAATTCATGGATTTGTTGCAATCACCAACTCGCATGAGGCACCAACCATAAGCCATCCTTTAGGCATCCACTAAGAAAAAAGAACCAACTCCCTCTTTTGTAGCCTCCAACATATAGTCCTATTGATGATGTTGGATGCCACCAACACACAAGGGGATCTCCCTAATGTGAAGTCCAATTAGATCTCACACTATTTAGTGTAGGAGTCCCATATGGGCATACAATCGAGCCATTGTTGTAAAGGTATCAACGGTATGCCTTGGTTATGTTGGCATTATGTTTCTGGTGAGCTTATATGTTACAAATGTTGTACTTGATGGAAACACCCATGGCAAGGCTCTCAATATGATGAAAATTAAGAAGTACGCAGGAGAACAGTTCAGAAGATGCGTACCTGCAGGTACGACGTGCAGTGACCGCGGCCAGACACACAGGTCAGTCGTTCAGGGGGTGCGTACCCCAGTGCACACACTTCAAGGCAGTAAAGCGACGTGGGGTTTCTTATGTTTAACCCTTGGTATTTAGCCGACGGTATTGTGTTATTATGGTTTTGGCCCGTGGTATTGATCCATGATTTCAGGAAGAGCTTGCCTATATAAAGAAAAGGAGATCATTTGGCTTGAGTATGCTTTTGGGTTGAATATCTTAAGATCTGAAATATTGAGTTCTCGGTTTAAAAGCTTGATCTATAAAAGAGAAGTTGAAAGTGAATCTATGAAGGGTGATCTCTCGAGCGCAAGACCAGGTCTAAGCATCTGACTGTATTTCGGCCCTAATCAGAGGTACGCAGGTGATTATCAGTGCAAGTGCGTGGGCACGCAGAGCAGGAGAAGTATAAGTGCATAGGTACGCAGGGGCGACAAAGGCGCAGTGCGTGGGTACGCAGAGGCAACGAGGGCGCAGTGCGTGGGTACGCAGACGGCGGTGGTTCAGGTGCGTACCCACAGTAAATGTATGCAGCGCGATAGTCTTTTTGGGTGCATGCCTACTGTGGCAGTACGCGGCGCGATAGTGCATTTGGGTGCGTATTGTACGCAACGCAGTAGAAGAAGCAGTGCGGGGTCACGCAGTGCAGCAGAAGGAACTCTACGGGTATACACAGAGAAGTAGAGGGTGAAGTGCGTAGCGACGCAGGTCAAAGAAAGGAAAGCTGTGTATCTGTCTCATGACTATCTGTTGATTGACTTTTTCTGTTGATAAGGTGTTCTGGGTTTAGTTTTGTGTTGTTGATCTGGTTACTACTATTGACTGTGAAATCTACATGTACTTAATGATCATTTGAAAATTTATGAAAAGTGATCCTTGAAAAGAAGTAGGGGGTTGTAGCTCCCTTCCAGGAGAGACTGGAAAACGAGAGAGAGTTGTAGCTCTCTGCAGGTTGCAGCCTGCGAACTGGTAAAGTACTGCACCAATACAAGACCATTGTAAAAGGAGTTTCTAATTTGAAAGAAGATAGAGACATATTACAGGAGGTGGTTTTCCCCCACATTGGGTTTCCACCTTATTTCTGGTGTTCTTTGATGTGACTGTCTATTTTTCTTGTTCATGCTGATTATTTTATGTTACTGATATGCAAAAATAATTCAAAGTGTACATAAGGAAGATTTGGTAAAAGAACTAGATAATACTGATTCACCCGCCCTCTCAGTATTATTTTCAACAATTGGTATCAGAGCAGGTCCTTCTGAAGAAGCTTGATCGCTTGAAGGAAGATATTTCATCATGAGTAACTACGAGAGGGAAGCATCTATCAGGACACCAATTTTTGATGGGACAAACTTCAATTATTGGAAGGTAAGAGTTACTGCATATCTTCAATCTCTTGGTACAGATGTTTGGGATATCATAGAGACAGGCTACACTTTTCCTTCAGCTACTCCTACAGATGCGGCCAAAAAGAAGAAATATGAAACAAATGCTAAAGCAGTCAATACTTTGCTGGGATGCTTATCTCAAACAGAGTTTGTGAAGGTTATGCAATATAAATCAGCAAAGAAATATGGGACAAGATTGTCTTGAGCTACGAAGGAGATGAACAGGTAAAGCGTGCTAAACTTCAAACTCTCAGAATTCAGTATGAGAATCTCAGGATGTATAATGATGAAAGTGTGGCTAATTACTTTCTTCGAGTAGATGAGATTGTTAATTGCATGAAAAATTTGGGTGAAGAATAAAAGAGGCTATTGTGGTTGAAAAGGTTCTAAGATCATTGTCCCCCAAGTTTGAATCTAAAGTATCTGCAATTGAAGAAAAGGAAAATCTACGAATTCTTACTATGTCTCAGCTACATGGAATTCTAACTGCTTATGAAAAGAGAAAGGGAGGTCCATCAGATAGAAGAGAAGCTGCTTTCAAGGCATCATGCAAAGGAGATTATTATGAAGCAAGCCACGTCCCAGAAGAAGAGGAAGAAGTATCAAACTTTGTCAGAAATATTCAAAGGGGTTCTGGAAGGTTCAGAGGTAAGTTGCCTTTTAAATGGTTTTCTTGTGGAAGAGTAGGTCATTATGCTGCAAAATGTCCTTATAAGGATAAAGGAAAGGAACCTGCTAGATGGAACAAGAAACAGAGTGCAAGTAAGAAAAGCTACTACACTCATGAAGACAGTGATGGTCTATCAAACAGTGACGAAGATGAACGAGTTAATGAATATAAATTGTTAATGGCATTTGAAGATGATGATTATATGGATGCTATAGATGTGGATTACTTTCATGAAGAAATTACTAAACTTAAGAGATGTATAGAAGAGAAGAATATGATCATTGATACTCTACAATTTCAAATTGATGAAAAGGAAAGACATCTTGAAAAATTAGAAGGTGAAATTGTTGGTCTTAGAAAAAAGATTGAGAAAACAAAAGCTATTAATCTTAAGTTTGTCAAAGGATCTGAAACTTTGGATGAGATTATCAATGTGCAGCGGTCTCCTCTAAACAAGACAGGTCTGGGC
>APFE030376455.1:39817-94437 GCA_000404065.3 Pinus taeda | reverse complement strand
CTGGGTGACTTACTGGTACTTGATAATCATTTGATATTTATGGATCCAGTTTGAAAATTTATGAAAAGTGGTCCTTGAAAGAAAAGAAGTAGGGGGTTGTAGCTCCCTTCCAGGAGAGACTGGAAAACGAGAGAGAGTTGTAGCTCCCTGCAGGTTGCAGCCTGCGTACTGGTAAAGGACTGCACCAGTACAAGACCATTGTAAAAGGAGTTTCTAATTTGAAAGAAGATAGAGACATATTGCAGCAGGTGGTTTTCACCCACATTGGGTTTCCACCTTATATCTGGTGTTCTTTGATGTGACTGTCTGTTTTTCTTGTTCATGCTCATTATTTTATGGTACTGATATGCAAAAATAATTCAAAGTGTAAATAAGGAAGATTTGGTAAAAGAAATAGATAATATTGATTCACCCCCCCTCTCAATATTATTTTCAACAGGTTACACACACACGCAAAAGAGATTACAACTCCTCTTCGAGTAGTAAGCTTCTAAAATTTGTGAGACACCCAATGTAAGGTGAACGAAGGAACTTTCACGGCTGATAAAGGAAAATGAGTCTCCAATTAAATATTAATAGTACTATCCTAAAAGGGAACCTAGGATGGAAGAGAAACACTTGTTGAATACCTGCATATTAGTCCACATAAAAAAAAAAATCATGAAGGCATAACAACACTTATTCGCTAATGACCATAGGTAAGAAAAAAACTATTTAATTAATTTAGTATGTAAGTAAAGCAACATATACCATAAACACAACAAGAATAGTCCTACTCTATGTAAAATACATTAATGAAGAAGTGTCAGCTCATAGAGCTTCAGATTAAGAATGAAATATACTAACCACATTGTTACATAGATGAAACATTATATCTAGTAGTGGAACATGAAGTCACAACTTACATCTCCAAAGAATGATCTATCTCTTATGCAATACAACAAAAGCCAAGGCAAGATTACAAGAATCGAAGCCCTTAGCTTGAGTTTCGACAAGATATTTATAAGAAATAAGATTTACCTTTGAGCTTCCTCATGGCTCTTCAACCCCTATGAATCTTCATATTTCTGTACATGACTTATTACATTCGCTATGTAAATATTCACATTCCACATGTGTCCCTTGGACTTAATTACCTAACATTTATTACAAAAGACAAATTACATATGAGATTGTGGATATATAAGACAAAATGGATAATAGGACAAAGTCTCATAAAATTGATAAATCATTTTCTTCCTCATGGAGCTCATTGGTAATGTATGTATGCCATGCTATGAAATCTATTGAAATGGCTTTGACCCTACCTAGTAATTCCCCTACATACCACATCTTCACCTCTAGTTCCTTAGTCAATATAGTCTTGGAGCTTGACTCTACATTATTCCATATCCATGAAAGCTTCATATGGCCTTTCAATGGTGTGATGGCACCAATCCCCAGGAGGGACCAATCCCCTTTGGTTATCAAGCACCAACTTGCCAAGAGGAGCCAATGTCTTTAGTATGTAGGCACCAACCTATTATTGCCAGTGTTCTAATATTTCATAGAATTGTCAAAATGAAAATAGAGACATACAATAATATAAGTAAAATACCAACATGGTTGTTTGCAGATTGAACATTTGCACTCTATCTTCTATGCTCACATGTGGTAGGTATTTTCTTGCTGCTCACAACAACACTTCCTTTGCACTTTGCCTCCTTTGTCAAGGGCTCTCTACTAACTTCTCTTTAGTGCTACCATTGCAATTCTCTAGACAAGACCCTCGTCGCACTTGCTGTTGTATAACATAGTGTCCTCCTTTGCGCTTTGAACTCTCTGTCTCAATGAACAACATTCACACCACAACACACTTGTAATATGCCCAACTCCCCCTTCTTATCCATTGCAGGTGATGGATTTGTTCCACTGAGGCACTCTGTGTAAGGAAATATTTTCTATATGTACTTTAGCTGCCCAACTATACTTAGGCATGAATCCCCTTTCCATTGTTGCTTCCCTTGGTAGTTCCTTATCATAGTACCCAAATAGAGATGGACCTTGTGTTTCTCCATCGTCTAACTATGTAGAGCTCCATGCTGAGAAATTAATTTTCAAGTGACCTACACACTCCTCCAAGAGTTCCATTTTCATTTATCATTGCACAAATCTTTACAATTCACAGAGGTGCACGTGAAGCAGTCCATTGCTTCCTTCATTCTCTGAATTTGTCTCTACCATAAATGTTGTTCTCAATTTCGTGTTATAGAGTCTTCTATAGTTTTAGTCCCTTTCAACGATCAATACCTCTAAACCTACATTCTATTTCACAACTGTCAACCCATAAATATTTTAACTCATATTAATGCATCATTGGAGAAACTCCACATTGTAACTTCACAAAGGTGGAACATTACAATATTTCTTAGCCCTGATATGCTTAACTCCTATGACACTTAGCTCCTTGAGAATTTCTCCTGCATGGGACTGAGTGTTGTGATCTGCAACTTAAATTTTATATGCTAAGGATTTTTGTTTCTACTGAGAGCCAATCTTCCTTTGCTAACTGCTCTGCGCCCTTGGTTCTTTGGTTATTCATTACCAAGAGCCAACCTAATATCAGAAGTCACTTTCATCATAACTTTTGTGAAGTTGTCTACATTGAAGTTATGGGGTCTTCATCATTCGATATGCCAACCTCAACTATGACGTCATCACTCCACATGGTGGCTTCATAGCGATGACTTGTGTCACCGAGATCTAACACATTAGGGCACCTAATAACATTGAATTAGCCTGCCACATGGCTTGTCTTACTGCCACATCATGCTAACATCAGATTCCATTTCAGCTTCTTGTAGCCAATCTTACACTGCCATGTGTCCTACCGAAGGAGAGAGAAGAGGGCCCATCAAACCTTGGTTTTTCAACAAAATTCTTTGTTAATATTCTTCGACATTCCTCATTGCTTTATAGTACTATAAAAAATGATGGACATTGTAAGTTTTTAGAATACTTCAATTAAGAAATTCTGATATTCCAATGTCCCGGTCATCCAATATCCCGATATTCTGATGCGTCAGTCCTTGTAATATCCCAAGATTCCAACCTTTGATGTGCTCCCTACTCCAATTCTTTGAGGTTCCAATATCTGATGTGCCTATGTCACGATGTGTTGAAATTTGGGGTTTCGATATTTGATATGCTCAGTATTATGATCTCTGATATCCTGATATCTGATATGTTGACATTCGAGGTTCTGATATTCCTTCCTTCCTTAGGCTTAAAATCTCTGTACTTCGATGGATCATATCTTTTGATCTAGAAAACCATTTTTGGACTTCCACATATCATTGGAAAAATATTCAAGAACAATTTGCATTGGATATGGTCTGATGTAGGCTTTCAATCTATTTTCTACTTTTGAGATGATTACAAAATCTTTTCTCCTTGACTCTTTTACTTTGTGCTTGTACAGTTGAACTCACAACCACCATAATGATCATTTTATGTATTCTTTGGTAAGGTTGCTACTATGAGGATTATATAAAATAAGCCTACAACTACCATGGAATTCCATCTTGTCCATCATTATAATCATCATTTTATGTCTTCTTCAGTAAGCCCGCTATTATGATTATTTGCTACAAAGCATTCCAACAAGCATGGGATTCCTTCGAAATTCACATTAGTCATCATTTTATGGATTTTCCAATAAGCCTACTGCTATGATGATTCTCGACATAAATCCCACAAATATGATAGGAATCCTCTTAAGCCATGCATTTCCTAGTGAATGCATTGTTTCCAAGTTGGTTGACATCAATGCCAACATACATGACAATACTAACACAACCACCATGACTTGTCCAACAGTTTCCCCCTTTGGCATTGATGGCAACACGATACGTTGCCCCTCATGATAGGCATGATCTTCTATGATGCCCCAATAGTCTTCTTCCCCTATGACATTAATGGTAAGGTATACTTCATGAGTGCTCCCCCTGAACCATTGTAGCCTACTCTCCCATGAGTTCCACATGATGAGTAGCTACCAGCACCTACCGAAATGAAGTCATTCAGAGGGAGGAGTCATGAATTATAATTGTTTGACTGAAATATTCAAATTTTTCTCCTTCCAGTGGCTTGGTAAAGATATCTATCATCTATTCTTTATTGGCCATATATTCAAGTTTGACAGTGTTGGCTACAACCTATTCCCTCAAGAAATGGAACTTGATAGGAATATGCTTATTTTTTGAATCCATGATTGGATTTTTGGAGATGATGATGGAACTTGTGTTGTAACACATGATTGGAATGGGATCATTCAAATCTACCTATATATCTTTCAAGGTTCAATTCATCGATATAATCTACATAGAACAGGTAAGAACAACAATATACTCTACTTCAGTAGTCGATAGAGAAATGGAGGCTTATTTCTTGTTGACCCATGACACCAGATATTTTCCCAGGAAGAAAGTTGCACCAAAAGTACTCTTCCTTTCATCAAGGCTTTCATCCCAGTCTACATCCATGTAGGCCTTCAACTTGAATTCTTTTCTCTTCACCTACCACAGTTCATACTATGTTGTTCCTTGAGGATATTTGAAAATGTTTTTCACAGAAACAACATGATGTTGTGTGTGGAGCATGATTGTTCAGAGGTCTTTGTTTCAGCCGGGTGTATACCCTAGGAAGTTTGTACACCCATCCATGTGGGGGGGTGTGGGGGAGACTTGTCCCCCTCGTGGGGCTCCGGGGGGGGCCGATCCCCCCCACCTGAGGGATTTGGGGGCAGCGCCCTTGGAGCTAAAAAGAGATGTAAAATTGCCTTGTAAAAGTATAGTAATTTATATTCAATCTAGGTCATTCATTGGGTAGATGATCTGACAGTAGAGGTTATGTTTACTTTAGGGTTTTTTGCCCTAGAAGGCAACCCCTCTCTTTGTATGAGGGCATTGTATTAAGTCTGTGTAATATATGTGTATTCTCCAAGTTAGAAGCAAAGAGGTGAGACTGTGAGAGAAAACAGAGGATATTACAGTGGATCTGTTGTAGGTTTTGTCTCTTCATTTTGCTGGATAATAGAAAGGAAGGAATAGCTGTTCAGGGTGGACGTAGCCCAAATTGGGTGAACCACAATATCTGTGTCTCTCTTGTTTTATGCATTTTCTGTGTTTATATTTCTGTAATATTTTATGTGTTCCATTGCTCCGTAATATATAATTTTATAACAACTGATATCAGAGCTAGATATTGACTTCAAAGGGATTCTTTGATGCTAGGGGTTTATTAAACTTGACTCAGGATAGAATCAAAGTTGACCAGGTTAAATAGTGATGGTTTTGAGGCACATGATATTGTGCACCCATAGTATTCTACCCGTGGTATTATATGTAATGGAGCTTATAAAAGGCTGGAAGGACTTCATTGTAATGCAAGACCTGGAGGTGAGCAGTGAAATCTCACTTGGTCGGATTGGCCAGCGTTTTGGCCAAGGATAATGAAATTTAATTATGGTTGGGTTTTTCCCTGGATTTGGGTTTTTCCCAGATAAACATGTGTGTTTATGTGATTATGGTTGTTGCTAGTTATTTTTATATTTATTCCTCTTAGTAATTATTTATGTTATTCAGTAAATTTCTTAACACATGAATCTCACATGGGAATACTTGAAATTTGGCCAGAAGCCCTACTTCTTGCATGATGTTTGACCTTCAAGTTGTCACACATAGTAAGATTCCTATCGTTGACCTGTATTTAGTCTGATTTACCGATGATATTCCATCTTCTTTGCACAAATTACAACCTATAGTCATGGGTGTGCTCACTCGTTTGCAATATTCTAGACCAAATTTCTTTAGAGTTTCCTTGATATATTTGGATTGGGGTATAAACATTTCTTGTGGAGATCAAGTAATTTGTAGACATAAGAAGAAGGAGAATTCTTCAATCATGGACATTTCAAATTTTTTTCATAGATTTTTCAAATTGATGCCCCAATTGTTCCATATCACTACCAAATATTATGTCATCCACATAAACCACTACTATCAATAGAAGGTCACCTTTAGACTTTACATAAAGGTTACTATCAACTATGCCTTTCCTAAACCCTTGTTTCTGAAGGTACTTATCCATCCTTTCATACCAAGCTCTCGGGGCATGTTTTAATGCTTATGGGGCCTTCTTCAGTTTGCATACAAAACTTTCATCGGAGGTGGGAATAAATCCTTTTGGCTAATCAATGTAAACTTCGTCTTCTAAATATCCATTTAGAAATGCAGACTGCATGTCCATATGAAATATCTTGATGTTATTATGGATGGAAAGAGTAAGAAAGATCTTGAGAGCTTTGATCTGAGCTACTGGTGCAAAGGTTTCTTTGAAATATACCCTTATATTTGGGCATAACCTTTGTAGACCAATCAATATTTTTTCTTGATTACTTGACCCTATTCATTCAGTTTTCTCTTCAAAACCCATTTGGTTCCAATATCATTTTTCTCCCTTGGCCTTGGAACAATCTCCCAAGTTTCATTATTTTCAATATGATGAAGTTCTTCATTCATAACATTCACCCAAAACTTGTATTCAATTTCTTGACAAAGCTTCTTGGGTTCTATCTGTGATAATAGAGCCATATTCACATAATGTGAACTTCCAAAAATTTTCTTCCTTGTAGGTTTTAACCTCATACAGAAATTACCTTCATACGAATTCTAAAACACAGAAAATAAACAATGCGAGAGCAAAACACATAAAACACATATACACAAATATTTCCCCTAGATCCCAAAACTGGGACTACCAGCTTGATTTTACATTATGTTCCTTTCAATGTTATAATACATATTTATACATTCCGAAGCATCCAATACCATGGATCGAAAAAAATGACGTCCAAAACCATGGACCGAAAACCATCGCATCCAAAACCATGTGCAAAAATCATGCACAAAACCATAGGTAGGTTCGCCCAACTTAATATAGGGTCCAGAAAACAAAATTTTCTAGGGCGCTACCCCGAACCCTATAGTGGTGGGTTACCTACATCCCTCAAACCCCCTGTGACCCCCCTGCTATGCAATCGATGAAACGAAGGGGGCGCTCCACCCCTGCTCTAACCCCCCGGTTAACTGTGTGGGCTAGTTGTGGAAAGAGTATAACATGACCCAACATTGTCCCACTTGTAGTTTTCTTTCCACATGGGGCCACAAGAGAGCTCAGTAATTTATCTAGCCCTGCAATAGCCATTGTTTCTCTACACCAAGAGAACTTCTCAGAGCTCACAATTTTTTTCAATGCATCTGCAGTATTCTTCAAAGTGTCCACCTTTACCAGCAACACCTTTTTGTCTTCTATCATATCCCTTATAAAGTGATACTGAACATCATTGTGATTTGTCTTTGAATGGTATGCAACGTTCTTTGTAAAGAAAATTTCACTTTGGCTATCACAATCTATCCTTATAGCTCCATGTACTAACCCCATAGTTGAAAACAATATTTGCAACCAAACTGCTTCCTTGCTTGCGTGAGTCGCTGCCATGTATTCTACCTCTGTAGTTGATAGTGCAACTATAGATTTTTTCTTACTCATCCAACTGACTACACCTCCAAAAAGGTTAATCACACACCCACTTGTAGATCTTCTTTGATCCAGATCTCCAACCCAGTCTACATCAACAAAGCCATGAATATCCAACACTCTGTCCAATCCCGGTCTTCCTTGGTAGCACAAAGCATAATCACTAGTGCTACAAAAGTACTTGAAAACTCACTTCACTGCTATCTAGTTGCTCCTTTCTAGGCTTTTACATAAACCTGCTCAATACTCCCACTTCATATGCAATGTCTGGTCTAGTACAAATGATTGCATACATCAAGCTACCAACTGCACTTTCATATGGAACACGGGTCATGTCCTCTTCCTCTTCTTGTGTCTTGGGACACTGTTAAACAGATAAATTCACACCTACAAGAATAGGAACCTTCACTAGTTTACTGTCCTACATATTAAACCTCTATAGTATTTCCTCGACACACTTCCTCTAGTTTAACCAGAGCTTCTTCTTTACCTAATCTCTTTTAATTTCCATGCCCAAAATATAGTTTGCACCACCAATATCTTTCATGTCGAATTTGGAGGACAATTGGGTCTTCAAATCTCGGATAATTTCTTTGTCATTTCCAACCAACAACATATCACCCACATACAAGACCAGATAAATAACATGGTCACCAATTAATTTAAAATACACATAGTGATCTGCTTTACTTATGGTGAAGCTAAGTCCCAGTATAAATGCATCAAATTTCTGATACCACATCCTTGGTGATAGTTTTAGCCCATACAAAGACTTCTTTAAACTGCATACCAGTTCTTTCTTACCCTTCACCGCAAAGCCTTCAGGATGCTTCATGTAGATCTCCTCTTGTAGATCCCCGTGAAGAAATGTTGTCTTCACATCCATTTATTCTACCTAAAAATCAAAAGCAACAACAATAGATAAAAGTAATCTAATAGAAGTTACCTTGGCAACAGGAGAAAAATTATCACCAAAATCAATTCCCGACACCTGGCAATAACTGTTTGCCTCCAACCGAGCTTTGTATTTGTCCATCTTTCCTTCTTCATTTTTCTTCTTCTTGAACACCCATTTGCTGCCAATGGGTTTCCTTCCTGCTAGCAACTCCACCAGATCTCCAGCCTCATTTTTGTGAAAAGATGCTATTTCATCAACTGTGGCCTCTTTCCAGAGTTTTCCATCCTCTGAATTTACTGCTTCCTTCATAGTTCTCGAATCATCGTCAGTAATAGATAAAGAAAAATTTGAATAGAAAGTAGATGGACTATACCTTTCTGGTTGCCTTCTTTCTCGAACTAATCTTCTCACACCTGAATTTTGTGGCTCTTCATCTTTTGATTCCTCCTCTGTTGTAGAGTTTGATTCTTCCTCCTTAAGCTCAAACTCTATCTTCTCAGGTTCCTTTGGTTGGACTTCATGTTTAATAACATCTTTTACCTCTCTGAACACCACATCTTAGTTATACACAACCTTGTTACTGGGTTCCAAATCTTTTAACCTTTTAAACCATCCTTATAGCCATAAAGGATGCACTTTTCAGATTTACCATCCAACTTGGTTTGTTTCTCCTTTGGAACATGTACATATGCATCACATCAAAATACCCTCAGATGTGAAAGAGAGGGCTTCTTACCAGTCCACACCTCTTATGGAGTCTTATCCTCCAACGTTGATAAAGGTGATTTGTTGACCAAGTAACATGTTGTCTCCACAGCCTCTACCCATAATTCCTATCCTAACTTGGCACCACTGAGCAAGATTCTTACCCTTTCCATAAACGTTTTGTTCATTCTTTCTTCAACTCCATTTTGCTTAGGTGTGTATGGAGTAGAATTCTACCGTGATATACCACACTTCTTATAGAATTCTTCAAATTCCTTGTTGCAAAACTCTCCTTCGTTATCTGTCCTCAACACCTTTATCTTCTTCTCTGTTTGGTTTTCCACCAGAGTCTTAAATTCTTTAAACCTGTCAAAGACTGCAGATTTATTCTTAAGAAAATATATCCATGTATTCCTTGAGAAGTCATCAATAAATGATATATAGTACATAGACTTACCCAGTGATGAAACCTTCACAGGTCCTAACACATCACTGTGCACACGTTCTAATATATGTTTCGCCCTCTTACCACCAGAGGGGAAACTCACTCAATTCTGCTTCTCATATACACAATTTTCATAGAAATCAAAATACAGATGGCTATTACTCATACCTTCTACCATACCTTTACCATGAAGTGTTCGAAGGCCCTTCTCTCCAATATGTCTAAGCTTTTGATGCCACAACATGGTCTTCTCTCCAGAGACCACTAGATTTTCTGCTCCACTTTTAGGAACCATAGAGATGTTGCACCCATCAACAACAATGCTACCTTGCAGCTTGTATAGAGTTCCAATTCAAACTCCCTGCATAAATACCAATGCTCCCTGAACCATATTGTAGGTATCCTTCTCGAACATTGTTTTTACACCTGCATCATCCAGCTTGCTCACAAAAATTAGATTTCTGGCCAATGCAGGAATATGCAGAATGCTCGGAAGTGTTCTAACCTTTCCACCTTGCAACTTCAACTTTACTTTTCCACGACCAAAGATTCTAGCCTTCCTATCATCCCCCAAGAAGACATCACCACCATCATATTTCTCATACTCATAGAACCAGTCTCTATGGGGATCGAAGTGAAAGGATGCACCTAAGTCAATCAGCCATCCCTCATGATCTACACATGTACTTGAAGAAGCCAAGTACACATCCCCACCTTCATCTAAGGTGGTTTTTGCCTCTCCAGAAGGAGCATCATCAGATCCCTTTCCTTTATTAGGAGCTTTAGATGTACAGTCCCTTTTTTAGTGCCCTTCCTTTCCACATTTCCATCACACCACCTTTACAAGTCTTCCAAGATATTTAGATCTCCCTTTAGATTTTGATCTCCCACTCGATGACTTATTTTTGTTTATGTTCTGCGACTATCCTCGTACAGACAAGGCTTCACCATTATGGCTCTCCATATTTTTTCATATCATCTCCTCTGTTAGCAAGGATGAGACAATTACATCAAACTATAAGGCAGTTGTATTGCTACCTATTGCAATAACCAGACTATCCCACGAATCTAGTAGAGAAAACAACAAACTGATGCTCTTATCTTCATCTGAAATTTTAATATAAACAGATAATAACTAACTGACCATAGTATTAAATGCATTCAGGTGCTCTATCACCAAGTCTCCATCTTTCATCCTCATGTTATACAACTTTTTCCATAGGAACTTTTTATTCACCAGAGATTTAAATTGGTACAATGTCCCTAACGTTTCCCACAAAGGCTTCACTGTATATTCCCCTGATACATTGAACAATACTTAATATGAGACACATAATTGTATTGTGCTCTTTGCGTTCCGATCCAACTTCTTCCATTCTTCATCGAACACTCCCATTGGTTTAGTACCTAGATCTACGACAATCCACTGATCTTTATACACCAACAGATCCTCCATCTTGAGTTTTCACAACTCAAAACTCTGACCATTAAATTTCTCGATCTCTATCTTTCCACTGCTCGCCATATTCTTTCACCACTAGAATCTATCCCATAGATCTCCCACTAAACAGGGTCTACCAGAGGCTTGAGAGAAGCCCCTCAACAACAAAGGCATCCCCTTGAAGCCAAAATAGCTCTGACACCAAATGTACGTTTTAACCTCGTATAGAAATTACTTGCATATGAATTCTAAAACACAAAAAATGAACAATGCGAGAGCATAACACATAAAACACATATACACAGAGATTTTCTCTTGGATCCCAAAACCGGGAGTACTAGCTTGATTTTTCATTATGCTCCTTTAAATGTTACAATACATATTTATACATGCTAAAGCATCCAATACGATGGACCGAAAACCATCGCGTCCAAAACCATGGACTGAAAACCATCGTGTCCAAAACAATGTGTGAAAATCATGCACAAAAGCATAGGTATGTCTACCAAACCTAATATAGGGTCCAAAAAACAAAATTTTCTGGGGCGCTGCCCCAAACCCCATAAATAGGATTTACTTGTACCCCTCAAACCCCTATGACCCCCCCGCTATGTAATCGACGGAATGAAGGGGGGGCTCTACCCCCCCTCTAACACCCCAGTTAACTACGTGGGCTAATCGTGGAAAGAATATAACACAACCAAACACTACTGGTTTGGACATCATATCTTTGATCACTAAGAATGTGACTCTCAGGATGTTCCTTCTGTACATACGTGGAGGGTGAATTTGGCCTTGAAGTTGTGCCTGCTTCCTAACCTTCATTGTTTGAATCTATTTCCTCCAAATCCACAGACCTCAAATCTAAACTTTCTTCATCATTTGAGTTCATATTTCTTTTTGAGGACTCATGATGTGAATGTACTTCATCTACTATTACATCGATGCAATATTAGATATTATTTTCCACTTATTGTAAAATTTATATCCTTTTCTTCGAGTAGACTAGCTGAGCAGTATCCCTTTGTTAGCGTGTGAATCAAGCTTTCTAGCATACTTTTCATTCCTTTTAATGAATCACTTACTTCCAAACACCTTGAGGTATTTAAATGATGCAGGTCTTCCCTTCAATAACACATAGGGAGTTTTATCACTATTAGGTGTGAGTTGAGTTCTGTTTGACAGTTATACTACTGCTTGGACTGCTTCTCCCATAAGTTGTGATACACTTCTGCTTCATCCAACATTTCTCTACCATTTCTTGGATTGTTCTGTTCTTCCTCTCTACTACTCCATTTTTCTACGGAGTTATAGCCACTGAGTACTACCTCATGGTGTCGTGTTCTTCACATAATTCCTCATGTTCTCTTCAGGTGCACTCTCCCACTCTGTTTGTTCTTAAACTTCTTGAAATGCTTGAATGCCTCTGATTTTTGTTTTAAGAGGACAATCCAAGTGGCCTTTCCAGTCTTGGTAATCCTCTCACTTCTACCATCTTGCTTACTTTTATGAAACTGTAAGAATTCATATGTCCAAGCCTCTTGTGCCATAACCGTGCTTCACTTGTTTTTCTTTAATAGAAGTTAACCCTAGAATTTTCAAACACATATACATTATTGTGGTTTCTAATTTATTTTCCCACCATTTTTCCATTAGTTATATTATGGATCTCATATTCTTTAGATCAAAAGGCCACATTGTATCCATTATCACAAATTTGGCCCGCACTAAGAAGATTGTGCTTGACACCTTCTACATACATCACACTATGTGCTTCTGTTTTTTTTTTCAAGATTGACTACACCTTTACCTTTGATTCTTTCTGTGATTTTTTTTCTTTATTTTTTCCCCAGTTCGATGTTTTTAAAAACCACTATCCACATACCATTTGTTTTATTGATTATGAGATGATAATGCGAGTCCACGTTACATGCTCCTTTTAGTCTTTTGTTTGTACATCCCCTTATCCTTTTGGATAGTTGTTTGTCTAACATTTTCGGACTTAGACAAGTACTTAAACCTACATCTACACTCACTCGCTTTGTGCCCAAAATTATTACATTTGAATAATTCTACTTCACTTAGCAAGGGAGAGGATACATTTCAATTTCTGAAGGAAGAGTTTTTAGATTTAGAATTCCAATGCATATTATATCTGGGATTCTGATCTCTTTCAACTTTGATCCTTCTACAATCAATAGCTTTGTGTCCAAATATATGACACTTATAATAGTAACTATAAAACAAATAGGCATGCCTATTATTGGAGGCATTATGAGATTGTGTAGGAAAATACCTTGGTTGTCTGACTGATTGGTTCATTCTCCGTTGACGATCTCTTTACCCTACTACTCTTTTTTCTTCATTATTTATTTCATGATTCTACTTCCCATGGCTCTTTGGTTCTTTGAATCTTGGAGACTTGAAGGTTATCTTACCCATATAATATTCTTGTGTCTTAGAGTATCCCAGACCAATTTTGATTCCTGAGAGCCTTTGACTATTTAGGATTCGATTTAGTATTGTTGTCCCTTTAGAAAACTTTTCATTTGAACCCTTCTCGGTCTTTGTTCTCTCAAGATGGTTTCTTAGAGAGACAATCTGTACTTGAATACTATGATGGTTCTCTTCCCATTCTTAGATCAGATCTTGAAGAACCTCTTCTTTTTGTTTAGCCTCCTCCAGTTTAACATTCAAAGAAAAAATATCATCTTTCAATCTCTGTGAGATTGTTTCATTTTTTAACATGAGTAATTCTTGTTTCAAATGTCTGTTATCCTCTTCTAGTCCTTCATAGGTTCCTTATGTTTCTTCTAGTACAAGGACTAGACTATATTTTCTCTTGATAACTTTCTCAAGATTTTCTTTTTGAGAAGAAAACTCCTCATTGTCAGAGTTATACATACCTTCCTCTACACACTGTAATTGTTCCTTTAGTTGTGTATTTTTCTTGCTTGCTTTCTTTAACTCGTTGAGGGAACTGATGGGTTCCCCTTCAAGGTCCACTACTCCTTCTTATTTCCCTTCAGATTCCATAATACCTTTTTTCTTGGATTCTGTTTCAAAATCCATAAGAAGATACTTATCTGACTCATTCTCCAACGTGCTTTCACTATTTCACTTTGGTGTTGAGATATGCTCTTTGGAGTAGAACCCCTTTTTCTTATAGAGATTTTTCTTTTGATGATTCTGAGACTTGTTTCGAAATTTTAGATCCTCTTCCATAGTCAAAACAATTAAACATGTAATTCCCTTTATATTTTCTCGAGCCATGCTTAAGTTTTATGGCTAGTTGAGCTAACTCCTGATTAGATTCATAGATGGAGCAGTCTTGATAATCTTTATTCTCCTTAGACTTTATGGATACTTTGAATTTCACTTCCTTCATTTTAGACTTTTCTATTCCTACTCTCATCTCATAGGATGTGAGAGTACCATGCAGTTGATCCATCTTGAGATCCTTTAAATTAGCCATGACTTCAATAGATGATAATTTGGCATTAAATCTCATGGGTAGATATATTAATATTTTTGAACAATTATATCTTCCTTGCCATCTTCACCAAGTCCTACAATCATATTACTCAATTCATAAAATCTGAGGAAGAATTATTTTATGCTTTCATTCTCATTCATTCTCAAGCTTTCAAACCTCATTCTAAAAGTCTGAAGTTTCACCTGCTTGAATTTGTAATCTCCTTCATGACTTTGATTAATATTTACCCACACTTCCTTATCAGACTTACAATTCATAACTTTTACAAGTTATAATTGACAAAGGCGAAAGGGAATGGCATTATTGTCTTTAGCTTTGTTCCCATATAAGTTTTTACCATCTGCATTGGTGGGAGGAATATCAGGGACATTGTAGTCTACTAGTACTAAAGTCCAAACATCTACTCCCAGGGACATAAGATATACTTCAATTCTCACTTTCCAAAAGCATAGTTTTTCCCATCAAATACTAGTATTCTACTTGAGTAAGCCTCTTGAATCTATTTCCTAGAAATAATTCCTTATAGATCTACCTTCCAGCGATTAGACTATTACTAAAGGAACTGTGCTCTGATATCAATTGTTGAAATAAGGCATTGCTGAGAGGGGGCGTGAATCAGTAATTATGAAATTGTTTTATTTTTCATATTGTGCTTACAATTCCTTCTTATATTCTTTTACTTATGGGAGAATTCATTCAAAAATAAGTGAACCAATAATATTTCAAACACACATGTTCATACAATAATAACATGAGCAACACAAACACATTTGACACAATGTTTTTCATGTGGAAACCAAAAGGGAGAACCCCTAATTAGATTAGTTTTTTTGTAATTAACAACTCATAGGAGGCATAGAACCCGTTTGGTTAGCAAGAACCAACTTACCAAGAGGCACCAACATTCTCTTGCCACTATTCTACTATTTTGTACAATTTTCAAATTGAAAATAGAGGCATACAATAATACAACTAAAATACCAAAAATGGTTATTTGCATATTCAACTTATGAGCTCTATCTTTTGTGCTCGCATGTAGCAAGTATTTTCTTGCTATTCACAACAACACTTCCTCTACACTTTGGTTCCTTTTTCAAGGGCTCTCTAATGACTTCTCTTCATCACTACCCTTGCATTCTCCACATAACACTCTCACTGCACTTGTTGCTATATAACACAACGTCCTTCTTGGTGCTTCAACCTCTCTATCTCAAGGCACACACCTCATACCATAACACACTTGCAATATATTCAACCCCCCCTATTATCCATCACAGCCGATGCATTTGTTCCAGTGAGGTACTCTACGCAAGGCGGTCTTTTCTATCTATTCCCTAGCTACCCAAATATACTCAGGCATGGCTACCCTCGACACAGTTGCATCTATTAGTAGTTTCTTATCATAGTACCCAAACAGTGATGGACCTTGCAGTTATTCATCATATGACTGCATAGAGCTCCATCATGAGGAATTAATTCTCGGGTGACCTGCACACTCCTCCAAGAGTCCCATTTTCATTTATCGCTCCATAGATCTTGACATTTCATAGAGGTGCATGCGAAGCAACCCATTACTTCATTCTCCAAAATTTGTCTCTACTAGAAATGTTGTCCTTGATTTCTTATTATAAAGTCTTTTATAGGCTTTGTCCCTTTCAATGATAAATACCTCTAAGCTTTCATTCAATTTCACAGATGATGACCCATACATATTTTAACTCATTATACTACATCATCAGAGAAACTCGACATCATAACTTCACAAAGTTGCAACATTATGATATTTCTCAGCCCCCATATCCTTAGCTCATGTGATGCTTGGCTCCTTGAGAATTTCTCTGCCATGGGAATTAGATTTGTGACCTACGACTTAGGTTTTAGATGCTAAGGCATTTTGTTTCTGCTGGGAGACAATCTTCCTTCGCTAACTTCTTTGCACCCTTTGTTCTTTGCTTTCTCAGGAGCAAGAGCCAACATAATATCGAAACCCACTTTGATCGTTACTTTTTGAAATCATTTGCATTAGAGTTACGGGGTATTCATCATTTGATATTCCAACCTACTATATGATAGCATCACTCCATGTGGCGGCTTCACAAATATGACATGTGTCACCCAGATCTGGTAAATTAGGGCACTCAATAACATTTAATTATCCTACCACATGTTCTGTCATACTGCCATGTCATGTTGAAATCAAATGCCACTTTAGCTTCTCAGAGCCAAAATTATGCCACCATGTGTCCTACCAAAGGAGAGAGAAGAGGGCTCATTAAACCTTGGTTTTGCAAGAAAAATCTTTGTTAATCTTCTTCTACATTCCTCAGTGCTTTAGAGTACTATTAAAACTACTGGACATCATAACTTCTTAGAATACCTTAGTTAAGAAGTTTAATTATTTTTGTGTCTTAGTCTTGTAATTTCCTGGTATTCTGATGCCTGAGTCCTTCTGATATCCCAAGGGTCCAACCATAGATTTTCCACTTGCTCCAGTTCTTCGAGGTTTCAATATCTGATGTGCTGATGTCCCGATGTGCTGAGTTATGGGGTTCCGATATTCACTATGCATGATATGTTGATATTTGATCTCTTGATATCGAATATGTTGACCTCCATGGTTATGATATTCCTTTCTTCCTTAGGCTTCAAATCTCTAGACTTCGGTAGATCATAAATTTTGATCCAGGAAACAATTTTTAGACTTCCACATGTTGTTGGAAGACTCTTCTAGAGAATTTTTCATTGGATAGGGTCCACTGTAGGCTTTGAGTCCATTTTCTACTTGTGATATGACTACAAGCTCTCTGCTCGACTCTTCTAATTTGTGCTTCGACAACTGAACTCTCAACCACCATAGTGACGATTTTATGGCTTCTTTAATAAGCTTGCTACTATGACAATTCTCTATATGAAGCCTATAGCTACCATGGAATTCCATATGATCTATCACTGTAATAATGATTTTATGGCTTCTTCAGTAAGCTTGCTACTATAATGGTTTTCAATGAAGCATTCCAACAACCATGGGATTCCTCTGGAACACATAGTAGTCATCATTTTGATCCTTTTCCAATAAGCCTACTACTATGATGATTCTCTAAATAAATCATGCAAATATCACAGGAATCCTCCTGAGCCATGCATTCACTACAACAAACATTCTTGACAAGTTGGTTGACATATGCCAATACTAACACAACCACCACCAATTTTCCAACAAGATTACCACCTATGAGAGGAGGTTCCTATAGAGAACCTGGTTCATCATCCATGGGTTGGATGGCTTCCTCTTCCTCCAACTCTTCCTCTTCTATCTCCTGAGTCAAATACTCTTCTTCCAATATTTGTGCTACTTCTTTCTCCTCGGACTACCTATGTTTTTCCTCTTCTATTCTTCTCCTTTCTAATTCTTCCTTTTGTTGCTTCTGAAGAAACTCATATTGCTTCCACTTAACCTATTCTTCTACTTCTCTCATATCACATTCTGCTTGAGTAGCTCCTATGTTCAGAGGATCAACTTTCCATTTCTTGCTACTCGCCCTTGTCAAATCATACCTGATCAAATTCTTAGGAGATACTTTCCTTTATTGAGGGGTTATTTGTTCTTCCTCCTAGATCTACATATCTTGAGCTGGTGGATCATGGGAAGAGCTAGTATCCACTTATGGATGTGTCTTTCTAACTGCATTATACCAATTCTTCACTTTCTCATCTTCTGTTATGGACATCAATGAATAACCCTTATTGAAAGTGATCCTTTCACAATGTTTCCTGCACAATATCCTAGTATTATATCCATGAAATTATTTAATGGAAAAGTCCAAGTAATCCAACTCTTGCATTTTTGTCACTGCCAGCTTGTGGCTCTTCAACTCATATAATTTGATCCTCAAATGGAAGGTGGGCCAAGCGGTTTTCTTCCTCTTGTGAAGAACACCTAATAATCCCTTGTCCAAATAATTTCTTACTTCTTTCATGACAAACTTATTGCATATGTGTCATAGCATGAAATGAGGGGATATCTAAAAGTTGAAACATCTAAAGTGTGTACCCTCGGGTGCTGCAAACCAATCCACGATATCTTGTAGTGAATCCTTCACATGATCATTCATGTGAGGATTTATCTCGAATATCATGTAGAAAATAAATGTAAAGAAGCACTTGGCCAATATGTCATATGCACCTTTGAAGCTTGATTCTAACAACACTCTGTATTGGAATTAAACTGGGAACTTATCTTAAGGGGTCTGGTTTTAGTACATTGTTGGGAATGGATATTGTGCACAGATTCCATCTGAAAGAAATGTCGACATGTAGAATTTCGGTGACTAGTTCCCCCTCAAATATTATTTTTCCTACCCCACATGACACTACAACTCAAATGACAATATATCTTCCCAATTAAAATATTTACCATGGTTTAGCACCATTATATTGAGCATATATATCCAATTCTCCTCAAACACCTAAATTTTCTTCCGCCCATCCAACTGAAAAGACATGCAATCATCCCTTAGTAAGTCTGCGTGTTTTATCCATAATAGGTGGTGAGTTGGATGCCCCTCACATTATGAAGAACAAGATGAGAGTAATCCATATGTATAATGATCCCCTCAATCACTTCAACACAGGGGATAACCGAGAATCTGCATGCGATCTTATGCATCCCGGACCCATTAATATTTATATTCACTTCCAAGTCCTCCAAGTTTTCCATCAAAACTTTTTGAATTAATGTGTCTTTCATACCACTCCATGTGATCTTGGTAGAATTATCAATGAAACACTAGCATTTGCATATATGGGAATAGTTGGCTTGGTAACTTCAATTTCTTCCTCAGTGCTTGCTTTTGAGACTTCTTAGGAGGAAACGTTTAGGGGATGCATGGCTCCAACAGATGACGAGTGGGTGGAAATACTTGTAACTCAAACACCTGTTTGTGGCAACATACTCACGATGACAAAACTATCTTTATGAAACTAACTATGGAACAATATCTTAGCAAATGATATTCAAATAGCCATTAAACATACTTAGAATGTAAATCTATCAAATACAACAAAAAATAACTTGCATGCATAATAGAATAAGCATGAAAACAAGGAGGGAACACTTTTAGAGCATGAAGGAAGGTGAATGGTCATTTCGCGCTTTGTAGTGTTCTCGTGCACTCAAGCAAGGGAAGGGAAATCATCAAAGGAATATTGGCTCACTCTAATGAGAGGAAGGATGGGTCTTTAGGAATTCAATCCTTCGAGGTGCTTTCATGCACTCAAGGAGATAGAGAGGGTGAATTGGCACCCTTCTAAGGGATGAATGAACATGTCTCAGGGCCTTTAGGCCTTTAGGGTTCACTCATGCGCTCAAGGGAAAGGAGGGTGCATTAGTGAATGCTGTAGCAATGAAGGGAATTCACTGAAGCCTTTGAGCTGCAATCATGCTCTAGGGAAGGGAAAATTTCTTCATGGTGAAGGAGTGAACTCAAGATGGAAACTTGATTGTTCTGGGCACAATTTTTAGAGCTAATTGGGCTTCAAGTTACAAAATTGCGCTCTTCTTGTTGATGCCTCAAGAACAAGTCTAATAGCAAGATTTTGTGATGAAAAGGTGAAGAAGAAGGATTTGAAAAGTTTTATGGATGTTGTCGCAATCATGGTGAGAATATGAAAAGTTGAATAATGTGTAGAGTTTGACAATTTGACAATAAATTAACAATTGCATAAACAAGATTGAACAAAAACGCTAGTAAAGAAACTGAAAATAAAGAAAACCAAGCAAGGAAAACAAGTTTGACAATGAAATCATGAAAGGAAATGAATAGATTCAACATGAAAAACTTACTTGAAATGAATATCGAGGAACAGTGCCTTGATCCACAAATATGTGTCGATGCCAGATGATAATTCTTATGAAAAATGAATGACTAGTTGGGTTGATTGAAAATAAAATACAAGGAAATTAGTTTAATGCATGATCACCACTTTTTGATAAGTGAATCAGTTAGTTAAGGGAAGTTATGTGGAATCCTATTTTCTAGGAGTGCACTCACATTTAACAAGAAGATCACGCATGCATTGAAGAAGGGTGCATGTCTTTGACATGAACGAATGTGTTCAAGAAGGGGCACATGCCTTTAGCATGAAGGAGTGTGCTCAACGAGGGCACCCTTCATTGACCCGAAGGAGTATGCTCAACACAAGATGATGTCTTCATCATCCACAAGTATTCTTTTTCCTTAAAGTATTTTTTTATTGCTTTCGTCTACTTTTGTGTGCTTTTGAGTTCTTTTGAAGTGTATTCATGGTGAAAAGAAAGTTTCTAAGTAACGAAAAGTCATAATTCCACCTAATGAAGGATTAGATAACACAAGCGCTTCTAAGTATTAGGTGATGACACTTAAGAAACATTAACTTAGGAAGATGGATGACTAGGAGAAAACACAGGAATAGAAATTAAATGATGTGATGACACGAAAGGGCTTGAAACGACAATTCATGTATTCTCCAACTTTGAGTTAGGGATTTTTTGCGAAGGGTGGTTGTCAGAGAGACAACACTTGACGACACACTTGGAGAACCCCATATTCTCTGAAATGGTTTAGTTTAGGCACAAATTCTCAATTTTCGAGGAAATATTGATTCAATTAGCTAGTTACCTGAGGTCCCCACTCTTACCCAGTTAAATATGTAGTATTCTGAGTTCCTTTACTCAGTATAACACAACATAAAGAAAAATATCATTATCCTGTCGACATAAGTAAGGGTAATATAGGATGGTGAGTTATAACAATTAGAGTATGAGGTTTACATCCATGGCATTTCCCTACTGCCGGCAAGCCTAGACAATACCCCCACAGAGTCACTTTAGCAACACAAATGTTTCTTTGCTTCCAAAGAAATTTCACAGTACCTCAACGAAGTCACCTGATTCACCTCCCTGCATAAGAAGCCTTTCTCTTCTTTCACCTTTTTTTGATTTTGCATTGGCACTTGTTATTTGTCAATGGGAAGAAGACGGTGTGGTGCAAGTAAATTCTCAATGCGGACACAAATAATTCCTCTATCTCGAGAGAGCGGGTTTAGCCACATTAAAACAATCTATGGAAAATCTCCTTAAGCTAGAATAAAATAAGAGGGCTACCTCTCAAAATTCTATTCTTCTTGGTGATGATCCTGCTTTCTTACTCCAGCTATCTTTCATTTCCTTCCTTCAAATACATGAAACAAGCAAACAAACAACTACAAGAAACATGATAACATACAATATTGTATTCAACCTACTTAATAGGTCAAGGAACATTAAGCCATAAAGATGTAAGATAACACTTCATGTAGGAAATCAATGAATAGTTGTATTTGTATAAATTAAAAAAGAGATTACAACCAATGCCCTGATGTTGCCGGTCTCCTTCGAAGTATTCGGGTTCCCATACTTCTACTAGCATCTCATGGATAGCCCGAACAATGGAGGTTTTAAGGCCTCCTCCCTTTAGTCTCAAACCAAACCAAACACAACATTCTCCCTCAAACATACACTAGAAAGCTACAGGCTATGGATGTCTTGTTGATCATTCAAAGTCACTCCCAAAACTAGTTTATCTTGGGAAAAGAGACGTTATATAGCTTGGATGGAGGGCAGATGGTTCTTCTCATCATGGGAGGAGGCCTTATCTCTTAGATTTGTTCCATCCTAATAGGGGAAAGGAGCCCAAACTGACTTCCTTAGCTCCATCCAACCCAACCATCTACCAAAATTCCGTTACGAAGCTTCTAGACCTTGAAGCTTCAACTCTATATTTAAAAAACTTTTCAAAAGAGGATTGTTGCGACTGGAAAAGGGCTCAATTGCTCCATACAAAGGTAGTTCTAGTTTAATCTTTGTAAATTGACATGAGGAAACTGGTGAGTGGAACTAGTGTTGTAAACTAGGGTAAAAGGAATATTAATGGGAAATGATGCAAAGGGGAATTATTCTACTCATGAAGAGGGGCATACTGGGAGTTCTTTCATGATGGGGAAGCATGTAGGGTTCACTATAGAGATCCTCCAAGATCATGGATGAGGAGTATAGGGATAGTGAGAAAATGTTGTGTTATAGATGCCCCCTGAAGCATGAAGGTTGAACTAGGGTGAGGGGTGAAATTCTTTACAAGTTGATGCGGGGAACTGAAATCCATCATCGAAGAACCTACAAGCAAGAATAGATACACATACATCATTGAAAACACTAACAAATGATACATGAATCATGGTATGGACGCATCCATCCAGAGAATAATCATCTAAATGTATCCGAGGCATGGGTGTAGCCATCCAATAGAGGGGATCATAACAAAACCATGGTATGGTTGCCTCCATCCAATAATGAGAAGGATTACATATAAAAACTCATGGTAGGGTCGTGACCAACCATTTGAAAGAGACATGTATATCAACATGATCATGTCACATTGCCTCGCAACCTAGACTGATGTAATCTAAGCCCAGGGTCTTACACTCCAAATGACCCGATCAAAGTACAAATCCTAACATGTGAATGGATGTATTGAGGTTGAACATGCTAGAAAGTTTCTTGATTACTGGTCAATGATGTGAACCATTAACAAGCACGAGAGAAACCATCAATAATGAAAATGGCTCTCAAGGTAGTAGCAGCACAGTTCATAGAATGTGAATAACGGAATTGAAGTCAAACACTTGTGAAATCAACCGATCGAAAGACAATGATGTGAACTTATTATTGACTGCGGAGAACTTGCGATTAGGGCATGCAAGCTCTAAGGTACTGTTGGATACCTATACCAATAGCTTTCATATTTCATGATTGGCAAATTCAAATGCCAAATATGCTCTGCTTTGCTGATACAAAGATCCCATATTTCCAAGACAAGGCAAGGTGTGTACATGCCCTCATGTTTACTAAATTTTGATGGATGGTCCAACAGTCTAATTTGGATCATTCCATGTTTCAATTTTCTATTGTAGAATAGAGAAAGAAATCTGTCCAAACTGTTTAATCTTGGTAGACCAGTTGTTAGGCAGAGAAGGTAAGGTTCCCAACTGCTTAATCTGGGGCCTTGGAAGCAATAAGGGTAGTGCTAAATAGGCAATCAAAATAAAAAGCCAATGGAAAAGAAAAGGCACATGAGGGTCTGCAAGTCCAAGTGCACCCTCCAAGAAGAAACAAAAAATGCTAGGCAAGTAGATGGGTAGGTAGATGGGGTTGCAGAAGTGGTATTCCTTTCAAACTAAATCTTGTTGGTCAAGATAAGGAGAACAACACAATGGAGCATGTCTAACTTCCTTTTTCCCTGTTTTACACTCATTACTAACACCCCTACACCAGTTGTGTTTATGAAAGAATTCAAGGTTTTATGTTGGTTCTAGTTTCCTTTAAGAGCCACATTTCTTGTCTAAAATTCTTTTCATTTTGATCTACTCCCTAAGCTAAGTGGTTTTCAAATAAACTTAGTGACATCACTCCTCATTCACCTTTTTCCCCCATATTAACCCCTAACTTCTATTATCTAAATTCCCTATGTCACCCTTTCCCTACTATTATAACACCATGGTGTATAAACCCCAAGCATTCTATAAATATCCCCCCCCTTGGCATTATAGCCATATGTTCACTACTAGGGAATCAAATTGACACCTGGTCAGTTTGAGAACCCCAAGCCTTACCTCTTTTCCTCCTTCAGAAATCATTAACCCATTCAACCCTTCATTTGCCTAAGAAACCTTGCAAAAAACCCATTTTCACCCCTAACCCGCTCAAATCGTAAAAATACATTGAAAAACCCACTTTTCCATCTTATCCTAAGTTTGGGAGCTATGTGCGATTTTATATAGAAATATATTGAAAAACCCACTTTCCCGACTTATCCAAAGTTTTGGTGCTTTGCGCGATTTTATAAAGAAAACATTGGAAAACCATGCAAATTTGCCGATATTCTAAAGGTCCCGCCAGGCACGAATCCCATAAAAAATAAATTTTTTATTGCCCGCTCGACGCTGTATCGTCCGTACAAGCCATCGACCCGCCGACCGTCCGATCGGGCGCTTTTCATCCAACGGCTCACATGGATATTGGACTGGCCCCGACGTCCGTGATTTAGCTTCCGATATCTGTCAGAAGGTGACGTCAGGCCTCAACCACGCGTCGCCCCCATAGCGTATCGGAGCCCCCTCTGACAACTCCACTTCCATATCAAAAGCGGTGCGATATCATACCGCCTGCGGTTTCCAATTTACACTAATCCGCCTGCCAACGTCACTGCCAGCGTCACTGCTACGTCATCGCCGCGTGCGCGCCCCCGCCCGCCATTGCTCCACCTGTCTGCCACCTCACCATCCCTGTGGACCACTCATAAGCCGCCACATCACCTGATGACGTCATGCTGACGTCATCCAACTTGACCCCACCCGATGATGTCATGCTGACGTCATCCGAAAAAGGCGCCAATATCCCAAAAATCCATATTTTGGCCAAATTTTCGCGTTTTTTGCACTTTTTGCAAAAACGTCTATATTGTCTTCTGCATGTATTTTACGTCCAAGCTCGCGCCAACCAGCTGAATTCAACCTGGAGACCATCGGTGCGCCAACCCACCTGCATTTGTGACCCGGACTGTCAGTTTACCAGGTATTTATCCTTGTGAATCCTCTCCGCGCCTGGTTTTGTCTGTAAATTGCCTAAATTAACTTAAAACACAGAAAAAACATATAATTCACTGGAAAATCCCCTATGCCTAGTTCCCATTTGAAGTTATAAGCTCGAAATTCATTGGCTAAGCCTTGTTTACCAAAGCTTTCGCAAAACCTGCATTCTGTTCGCGCAATCGTGAACAGGGAACCCGAAATTACATCTAATTACTGTGAAAGAAGTCTGTTAAACACAAGTATTTTCCCTTTCTTTAGTGCTGTGTGCAGTATTTCAATTGTTGCAGTTTACTCTTTCGTCCTCTGTTTCTCAACAAATCACCTCTCCTTCAAAGAAACGCTCTTTCCTGATACTCTGCACAGTAACACTAATTTACATATAAGCAGATTTTTTTAAGTAACTTTGGATACACCAGTAGCACCTGTGGCCCTCAATATTGCCCCTTTGAATGCCCCTCAGAGAGAATTGGAGTGGCAGGCTTTAGCAGATTTGGATTATCAAATCTCAGAGGAATTTCTAATCAAAAGCAAGTTCCACATCCACCTGCTAAATGAATTAAAGGCCAAACATGAGACTGGAACAGATGTATTGGGCATTTGGGATTCCTTCCTCCCAATCTTCAAGCTTCCTCAGGTCAATCAATTTCCTGACCTAATTCACCTATGTGCTAAAGGTTATGGTCCCAATCAAAGAGCTGTGCTTGACCCCTCAGGCTCAGTTGTTTTCTATATTACCCCTGAGGCCATCAGAGAGATGCTGCAATTCAAAACTGAGAAGAAATTGGTTCCTTTATCTTTGATTGATCTGATAAATCAAGGAGCTAAGATGACAGATGCTCAGATCACCAAGCTGAACCAATTATATATTAATTCTGATACTGTGCAGTACCCTCCCATTTTGCATGTTTACCTCAACCCATTGGGCAGAGACCTTGCAGATATGATCAGTCCCATTCTGGGTTATAACTCAATTGAATATCTTGATGAAACTGTACTGGTAATGATGCTCATGTTTTCCCCTAGCAAAACTCCAATCTGCTATGACTATGCCACCTATATATCAGACAAAATGCATGAGCAATTGATGAACCTATCAAGGGAAAGGGTGTTCGGATACTCCTCCTACATCTACCACTTAATTTTATATTATCAACATGAGAATTTTTCTTTTGATATGAAAAGAGTGGATGCACAAGGAAATCCAAGGTTAGTAGTGTATTGGACCTCAGTTTTTCACTGCAGAGCCTATTCTCCATACGTTACTGTGAGTTTATAGACCTTTTTATCCACCCAGCCATGTCTCTGCTCCTGAGCTCACCTCCTCCAAGACTAACTGAAGAGATGCAGAGGATCCTTCAGTTTTCCAAGGTATACAACATTGGGGATTGGTATTTTTACCAAAATCACACCATTATTAGAATATACGGCTGTTAGTTACCCCCATACAGACTGCCCAAATATGTGCCTATGAGGTTGTTTGCCCTTGAATACTTCAGGCAGTTTGGGAATGCTGATGTGAAGAATTTTTCAGGCAAAGGCAAGAAAGCACATCTGAAGGTAAGAAACCAATTGGGCCACTTTATTTATAACAAAAGGGAGGAAGGCTGGCAAGAGGCAGATAGAATGCTTGAAGGCCTTGGCCTAAAGACCAGTTTCCTCTGGAAACCTTATGCCCCAATCACTTCATAACCTTAAGAAGGGTCAAGTATAGGCTATCCAGTTATGACCATGTGAGGTTGCCTCACATAGAAAAATATGCAAATCAAACAAAATGGAAGAGAGGCACCTTATAGGAACCTGTCACACAAGAAGAATTAAATGAAAGAGCACGAAGAAATCTCCTAAAGATGGCTTACTTAGAGCTTTCTGCACAGGTATTTGCTCTTCCAAGCACTCAAGTGGGAGCAGCTACCTCATCCTCCATAGCACATCAGAAGGCAGTCAAAGCTACAGATCAAACCTCTAGCAAAGGAAAAGAGAAAGAAATGGAGCTAGAGCAGCCACTTCAAGAAGTACAGCAACAAAAACAGGTACAACAGCAAGAAAAGGAACAGCTAGTGCAAGAAGAGCACACAGCAGAGGCCCCAATTGTCACTGAGCAGCAGCCACCACAAATTGTACCTCCTAGGCAAGAAACAAGAGCTGAAGCTTCAGTCCTTCAAACCCCACAAAAGGAGGACATAAGCAGGAAAAGGGACAGAGAGACTCCCCTCACAACATCAACAACTCAAGGGGAAAAGAGGCGTAGAATGAATCCTTTTTCAGAGGAAGAAATGCCAATAGGGCAATCTTTGGGCATGGGCCCACCTAGCATGGAGGCCTCTGCAAGTTCCTTCCAACAGGAACAAGAGAGGACATCAGGAGGAGAAGTTATCTCCTCAAGCCAACAAAGAGGAGCGAGCATCAAGCAGCAGTTCATGGACAAAAAGAAGAGGAATGAGCCCATAAGGATACAATTATATAATCATCTGTTGAAAATGGCTCCCACCAACCAGCAAAGACTTATGTCTGCCTATGATGTCCAGGAGGGCAAGATGATTATGAGCCACTTCATGCCAGCCGTGCAGCAGCCACAGTCAGCTGCAGATTACATCAGGACCAACCTTGAGGTCCTTGCCAAGGACATCCACCTGATGGATCAGATTGAATTACATAAGCAAACGGGTGAGATGGTATATGCCTCCTTGGCAGATAAAACATTGGTGAATTACAGGCTAGAAAATAGCCTAAATAATACAACTGCACAACTTGAGTTGGAAAGAGAATCCTCTCAAGCGAAGGAAAATAGGATCAAAGCTTTGGAGGACATCATAATAGAGCTTGGGCATGATCCTAAGGATGTCAAAGCTGTGCAGGAGCTGTTGAAGCTAAGGGATGCTGATATGGCATCATTACGGAAAATGATCAAGATCCCAGCAACTCTTCATCCCCAAACTGAAGAAGTTGCCCAGCTGAGACATGACAAGGATGCAGCAGCTATGCTGGTGTCACTGTATAAACAGCTCATCCAAACACAAGGAAATTTGGGAGAATCAGAGGCTGCACTCCAGGCAGCATTGCAACAAAAAGAGGCAGGCCAAACTTCTCAGCCCCCTCCAGAAACAATCAATCTGGAAAGAAGCTCCTCAAACCACTGCCCCTCCCATTCAGCAGACAGAGCAAACAGCACCCTCTACCTCATCACCAACAACAGAGCAGGCTCAAAGTCTTGACATGCAGAAACTCAGGAATGAAATTCAGGTCTTGGAGGCCCAAATGATAGAGCTGAATCAAGCCAAAGAAACTTTGGCTAAGCTCAATGAAAGATATGATAAATCCAAGCAGAATGTAGCTAAGAAAGAAAGAGAGATAAAGACTCTCAAAAGGAGGATAAATGAGCTGGAGAAAGAGCTCACACTTGATAAAGTAACAGCTGAGCTCAAGACAGTCCTATGGGCCAATATTGGCCAATCCATCACTGACCAGTGGCAATATATTGAGGCTATTCATGAGTAGATGGGGCTCATTGGAAAAGCACATAGGGAAATCCAAAGAGCAAGGGCATCTCTAGGCAATATGCCTGAGGCTGCCACCAAAATGATCAATGTGCTTAATCACAAAACAAGTTCTCAGCTGGCCACAATGGGAATTGCCAACAGGACTGAGACCATTTCGATAGTCAAAAGGGTCCTGACACTAAGAACCCTAGTACAGACATTAGAGAGAAGAAGCCAGGATATGCAGACAGAGATTAATAAATTCATGGACAAATTTATAGCATTACAGAACAGAGGTCTTCCCAACTTAATGGGCAGCACAGGAAGACTACTTTCCCATGAAAATTATGCCAAGAGGGTCAACACCTTTGCTACAAATCAGATTGCAGAAAAGCCCAACACTTTAGGAGAATCAGGGCCAGCATCAGGACAGAATCTCTACAACAAGGTAGAGAACTTATTTTTTATCATGAATGAAATCAATCACTTGTTTGATGTGCCTCCAAATTTCTATAAATATATAGAGGCAGATGAGACTATAGAGGCAATTTTAAGACATCAATTGCCCACACAGGAAGTCTGGACTGGATTGATAAATTAATACTGTCAAACCAGAGCCTGTAATCAAGTTTTTTTCCATTGAAATATGTAAGTTTTCATGCATAGGAAAATTTTGATATATCAACATGTATGGAGAAAAAGAGGCTAAGCCAACTCAGCGAAACTATTCTGCCACCACAGTAGCACTGACAGTCACAGGTGACAGGGCCAAAAAGCTACAGGAGGGCAGAGCTGCAAAGACACGTCATTCATCATTTATAACAAAGCGTTCAACCGACTCAATGACCTCCAAAGGTCAAAAATCTTCTGACAGAATTAAAGAGCATTCATGTTGTATTGAAAGCTGCAATGACTTCTTATCTGTTATTTCCTGTACGAGTTGATGAAGATATTTATTTCTCAGATGAGTCAATGCCTAAGATATTTTGTATGAAACATTTCTATATATTCCCCCTCGCATGAGTTTGCAGGGGTTGGTGGTTGTTGTTGATTTCTCTTCTAGAGTTCTTTTGCTGTAAATTCTCAGAGAAGTAATACAAAAGCCGATGGAATTTCCAAAGCTCTGTGTTGTTTGATGCATTGTGGTGTTTAACTGAATGTTACAGGATTCCTGCGTACTTCATGGCACAATAAGTTTTCCTTAAACTCTTCGTTATGTGTTTTGTTATCTTTTCATATCTCTTTCATGCTTCTGTGCTTTACAGTTAGTAGCAAGGAAAAAGAATAGTTCCAGGATTTAATCACAGATTACCCTGAACTCAATCTAAGCTATTATAAATGTTTTCTTCACTTATAGTAATAAAGGTGTAATTCTTAATTGCTGCCCTTTCACACTATATCTTTCACAGTGATTATTGTTTCAGGAATTCAAGTTTGCTCCCGAGGAATATATCTCTTTCCCACACCCCAGCTTAGTGGAAAATTCTTAATTGCTTTTCACTGGTTATTTACATTTCACCATCATAATTTCAATTTTGTTTTATGAAGTATTCAAAAGGCCCTGTATTTTCAGCTGCTCAACTCAAGATTTCAAAAAACCAGTAGCCACAGACTCCATTGCCCAATGGGCTAACATTATCTGCAGATTTCCACTTTAGGTACAGACAGACATCCTTCAACCAAACATAAACCAAAACCCTCACTTCATAACTAGCCTAAAATATCCACAGAACAGAGGCAAACCTTAAAGAGAGAGCCCTCTCTGATTACAGTTGGGCTAGAAGCTGTAATCCAAAGATTGGTAGTGTTACCCCGGCCGCCGCTATCCCTGGAGTCAAAGCAAACACCATGCGGCGTTAAATGACCCTCCTACGATAAGGATTCCGGTTGATCAAGACCACTAAGCCAAGTTCAAAAATCAAAAACATAATTCAAATTGAATTATTCTACACTAATATTAATAATTATTTAAATTTAAAATTATGATAATTAAATATTTAATTGTGCGGAATCAACAATCCCTATAAATAATTTCTTAAATTAAAGATGTATATAGTTTATACTCTTAACTTTAAAGATTTTTTTTTTAAGAAATACGTTTATCTTTTACATCATTCACCCTTATTCAATATATTTTAACTATCATTTAAAAATTAGAATATTAAATCTAGAACTAATTTACAATGGTGTGTTGTGTTGATCTGAACTAAGGTATATATAATATATATCTATATCTATATCTATATATGTGTGTGTGTGTGTGTGTGTGTGTGTGTGTGTGTGTGTGGAGTTCATATGATATTATTTTAATTGAGTAATGATGAAAATGGTGCAACTGCTCCCACTTTGAGCGATTTTGATTTCAGGTAGGGTTCTCTCTACTACTGTTACAGGTTGAGGGCTACGTCCTTATGCTATACACCTTGCGAGAGTCTTGGGGATCCTCGATTCTACTCTTTTTCATCACTTCTCTTGGCATCTGGCGCTAGGTCTTCTACTTGCACATCACGGTCAGTCGACAGGTTAGTGAATATGGAGGTCAAATTGGTTGACTATACGGACAACCTGTATGTATATGTGGCTATCTAGACAACTTTTCCCCCCCCTCTGTCAGATGTGTCATTGTCTGTGCCACTGGTCTCCTTTGTCAGTTATCCTAGGGTCATTACACTGGCTTTTCTATCTGGCCCTAGCTCCTCATGTCCGGATGTCTCCCGGCCTACAAATTCGCATCCTTGGCTAGGTTCTGATTACCCTCCCCCTTCTCTGACATCCCTACATTTCTTAGCTACATGCTTTGACTCCACCTCCCCACCTAACCCATAAGGCTACCGATTTATTCCTCTTGTTGTTGATTTCCCTCACAATTCGCTATCAGAACGACATCTTTCCCCCCAGATCACCTCCCTATCCCTCCTCTTCCTTAGCCAGAAACCCTTTCCCATTTCGTAAATGCCCCTCTTTCATTAGGTTGTTTTGAAAAATCCCCTATCAACTTGGTAGCCTACGACTTTGACCCTAGGTTTGATGACTCCCTGGACCCCCTCTCGAACCCTCCTCCGGTCCCGAGGCTAATAAGTCACCCAAATCAGTGAATAAGTCCAAGTGTGTCAAAGCAAGGAACAAGAAGTCTCTCTTGGACTCGGTGAAGGGATTCAAATGGGGGATGTTGTGGATATAGTGGATTGAGTTCTGGTTGGGCTTGTTCGCAGGCGAATATATTCCACTACTAGGCTCCGACAATGGAACATTGAAATTTGGGGTCAGATCCTCTCTGAACTTCCATCAGTTAGCACTCTCTTGCGTGGTTGGTTTTCCCTCCAGTTTCATCATTCAGACTACACTATGTGGGTGATTTCGAAATACTAGCATATAGAGCTTGCACCTATCTTTCTCAAGCAGTGGAGTCCCATGTTTGATCCAGAGAGGGGGAAATTGGGGGTTGGTCCTAGTTGTGTGCGTTTACCTAGTCTGTTGTTACATTTTTGGTCCAACGATATTTTCAAGCACATTGGAAATGTACTTGGTACCTACCTGGATTATGACAAATCCTACATTGTCTTTAGCAATATGTCTTTGGCTTGTATCTTGGTTCATATTAACACTAGAGAGGGTTTGGAGGAACAAATTACCCTACACTGGAAGCATTTCACCCACATTCAAATCCTCAACTACAAAGTGGTTCCCTTTAGATGCAGATGATGCCACAAGGTTGGATATCTATATAAGGAATGCCCCCTGGTACTATTTGGTCCCCCTACAGAGAATGCAACTAATGGATTGGTTGACAAGTCAGGTTCACAAGATCAACAGACACCCTCAGCTCCTGGTAATCAGTCTAAGGCAACGAGTCAAGAGAAGAAGCAAGTTTCCATTCTAGTCTGTCCTCCCTCACCTCTGCTTACCAGATCTCGTGTGGCAGTCGCTGCAGTGCTCTCATCGGGTAACCCTCTCTCGTATTCTTTTGATTCACATCTTGCTCTTTATGAATATTTTTTGTCATCCTCTTTATCACAATGCATCTTGTCATATGCATCAGCATTGCCCCTTCTGTCTTACCTCCTAGTTCACCCCCCTCCTATTTTTTCCAATATGCCTCCTTATTTCCCTGACCCCCCCCGACTGTCCCTTTGTCAGAGGCATTAGACTCTTCGTGTCCATTCCACTCATACAATATTCACTCCCTGGACAAGTCCTTTTCCATGATTGTCTGTGGAATTGGTATCATCGCTCCCCTTAAGCTTCCCAAACCATCTCGGGGAAGACACTCCTCCATATCCAAATCCATCCATCAAGTTGGTATCGACGTAGCCGAAGGACAACAACTTGCTTTTGATTGGGTTCCTAGAGAACATATAACCCTTTCATCATCTCCCCCATGAAGTGGTTATCCATTAATTGTTGTGGGCTGGTTAGCGCTGCCAAAAAACTAGCCTTTAGGAGACTTATGGAATCTGAATGGGTGGATGTCATATTCCTACAATGATCTGAATTTAAACAGGAACACAAAAAATTACAAATATAACCATAAATACAAAGATGTAGTAGAAATAACACTTCATTTCATTAATATCAAACACTAGAATATGCTTACAAATAGAATGGAAATAAGACTAGCTCGGGCAATGGTAGCTTATCTCTGAGAAGAGATGTGGTGGCTACATGCCTTTAAACTGCATTATAATGAGGCTCAAGGGCCTTTTTATTATTGAACAATAAGAGCAAACCCTAAACAACCAAAACCCTAACCCGAGGAGATGTAACACCAAGAGTTTATGGGCCCTGTTGGGGTGAGTTGGACAACAAACTTCTCGGGGTCACGACTTGGTCATATTCTCTTCATTTGATGTGCATGATAACTCGTTGGAAAGATATCTCCAAGGACTACAACAAAAAAGAAGATTTTATTTGGAAAATTGTTGGTGGTAGACTTCGAAAAAAACATCGTTTAGGGCCTCAAAACGGCTCCAAAAGTTTAGGACCCGAAAAACTGCTTAAAATAGTAAACTATGCTACAATTACGGAAACTAAAAAACAAGAAACAATGGTGGGGGTCCAAGTGGAATTGGTGGATGGCCACCAATATCCACCTGGATCATTCCTCCCCCTCAAAACGACTCCAGAAGTTTAGGACCCGAAAAAATGCTAAAAATAGTAAACTGTGCTACAATTAAGGAAATTGAAAAACTGAAAGAAACAATGGTGGGGATCCAAGTGGAATTGGCAAGTGGCCACCAATATCCACCTAGATCATTCCTCCCCCCTTAGGAAGAAATGGTCCCCATTGTGTTGAGTTCCTCCATGAGATGAGGAAACTTCTGCTGAACTTAGTCCCTAGTGAAGGAGTTGGCCTGCTTTAATAACTCGATACAATTGGATCTTCTACTGGCGAGTGTTCATTATCTATGTGTCCATGATCTGATCAGTTGTGGCTTGCTCCATGCAATCTGGATTTAACTCTGTAGGTGTGATTTGTTCTACAATGTCTGATGTGTCTAGCAATGGTGGGAAGTATGGTCGAAGGCGGTCCACATTGAACGTTGGGTGCAGGCCAAGGAATGGGGGAATGCTGAGCTCAAATGCATTGTCACCCACAATGATGGTAATGGTGTAAGGACCATATCGGAGTAGTCTGACTTTACAATAGGTCCGGTAACGCATTCCTTTTGCAAATGTAACCAGACTTTGTTTCCCACCCATGTGGCACCCGATGTTGATCATGTCGCTACTTGTACTTGGAATTTGATTTCTCCAGAATGTCATGGACATGCTGGTGGATATGTTGGATGTGCTCAATGAATTTGTTTTCCTTATCAAATTCTGACTCGACATGAGCCAAATCTGCCTAAGTAGCTGCAAATGGTATGGCCAAATCAATGGGACATAGTAGCTGGAATCCCAAACCCACCTGAAAAGGGTTGTGGCTAGTTGAGCCCTGAAGATCCTAGTTATAGCTATGTTGGACATAGGGAAGGCTCTCATCCCATGTGCATGGATGATTTGAGTTGTATATGCGCAGAATGTGTACGATCATCCTATTAACGACCTCTGTCTGGCCATCAGTTTTGGGATAGAAAGCTGTGGACTTAGTGAGCTTGGTGTCCAGCATCAACTAGAGATTGGACCAAAATGTACTGAGGAACCTACTATCCCTATCTCACATGATGGACTACGGGATCCCAAAGTGTACCCACACTCATTTAAAGAAGAGTTTAGTAGTGGTTTATGTTGTGATATTCTTCTTACAGGCCACCAAAATGGCCATCTTCAAGAATCTATCGACAACCACAAAAACACAGTCGTTGTTGTGCTGAGTAGAAGGAAGGCCCGACATGTAATCCATGGAGATGGATTCCCAAGGTCGACTAGGGGTAGGCAGCGGAGTATAGAGGCCTTACTTCTTGATGGTTGGTTTGGTAATGGCGTAGGCAGTGCATGATCTGATGTACTTCCTGACATCCTGTCGAAGATTCAGCCAGTAGAAATACTTCTGCAGTACTGCCATTGTTTTGTCAACCCCGAAATGCCCAGTAGCCCGATTGTAGTGCACTTCCCGTATCATCTTGTCTCACTCACTTGAAGGAACACAAAGGTGTCCCAGTTGACATAGCAAGGCATCTTGGAGGTGAAAATCTAGAACTTGCTGACCCTCCAAGAGCATTTGGTATGTGTGATTGAACTCTGGGTTGCTTTTGTAGAGAAGTGGCCAATCATAAGTCTCATGGCCATACGAGTTGAGCACGGTGGTTAACGCCATGATTGATGGTTGGCTAAGGAAGTATGAAACATTATTGGTGCTACCCTTCTTATACTTGATATTCAAATGGAACTGCTGTAGGTATGTGGACCACTTTTGATGGTGATCATTCTGCAACTTCCCTTAGGTCTACATGAACTGCAGGGGTCAGTGGCCCATGTGGATGACCATTTCCTTCCCCAAAATGTAATGCTTCAATTGTAGACAATCTTGCATAATGGAATACATCTCTTTGTCATAAGTGGGATGCTTCTGGACTGTGTCTAAAAGTGTCTCACTGTGATATGCCACTGGATGCCCCTGTTGAGTAAGGATAGCCCCAATAGCATAGTACGAGGAATCTGTCTCGATCTTAAATGGTTGTTGCAAGTCTGGTAAAGTGAGCAGTGGTGTAGAGTAGAGGCGATGTTTCAACTCTGTGAATGCCTTATGTTGAGATTTAGACCAAAATAATTTTGCTTTCACTCCTCCCTTGGTGACTTGACTCAAGGGCCAAGTGATATGAGAGAATCCCAACACAAACCTACAGTAGAAATTGGCAAGACCCAAAAAGCTACAGAGCTCTATCAGTGTGGTTGGGGCTTGCCAATCTTGAATGACTTGGATTTTGGCTAGGTCCACATACACCCCTCGTTCATCAATAATGTATCCTAGATACTAAACCCGGGTCATACCAAAGGGAATTTCTCCAAATTGGCACACAACTTGTGTTGCCGGAGTGTTTGGAGAACCTATCGGATGTGGTGGAGGTGCTCTTCCCAACTCTAGCTGAAGATCAAGATGTCATCCAAGTATACCACTACAAATGAGTTGGTGAATGGCTACAAGATGTCATCCATCATCCTCATGAAGGTTGCAGGAGCATTCATCAATCCAAAAGGCATAACCAACCATTTGAAAAGGCCCTCCTTGGCTTTGAAGGCTATCTTCCACACATCGGAGGGTTCGATTGGTACTTGGCGATAGCCGGACTTCAAGTCGATATTACTGAAATATATTTCCCCCTTCAGTTGGTCGAGAAGGTCATCAATTCATGGGATCGGGTACCTATTCCTGACAATGATCCTTTTCAGTGCCTGGTAGTCAATACAGAGTCTCGAAGTCCCATCCTTCTTCTATACCAACAAGATCAAGCTCCCATATGGTAATGAACTCGGACAGATGTGACAGTTATGCAGTAGCTCTTGAATCTTCCAGTTGATTTCATCGTTCTCCAAAATGGAGTGCCGATAGATTGGTCCATTGGGCAATAGTGCACCTGGAGTTAGATCGATGGATTGCTTGACCTAATAGTGCAAAGGTACCCATGTAGGGGAGGTGAAGATGTCCCCGTACTCCTGCACGACCTTATCCATCTATTGTTGCCATGTGGAGGGGCCCTGTCTAGATGTCGTGGTCACCATCTTCTACTATCCTTGAGGGTGTATCATCAGGAAAACAAATTTCCCAGTTTTGGAAATGAGCTTACTGCATTATTTTGCAGTAACCAAAGAGATGGCGGTAGGCGATGCTACCTCTAGTTTCATGTACAATTTATTTCCCAAAGTAACAATAATAGAATGAGGCCTTGACTCATACACAACATGTCCCTTCCATCAGTATGGTTGGCCTAATAATACATCACAAACATCAAGGGGAACAATGTCACATAATACCTCATGTGTGAAGGGATTGATGTTGGAAGGTGGCACTACAGGCTCATGTGAAGGTCTCGTCCTTGGTGAAGCCACCCAATGGTGTACGGTTGTGGATTTTTTATGGTCGGTAAGCCCAACCATTTCACAACCCCTGTCGAAATGAGGTTCTTTTCACTACCACTATTGACAATGAACTGTAGCGGGGAACCCTTTACCCACATCTGGGAGTGGAAGAGGTGCTCGTCCTCCTCTAGATCTTTGGGTTCCTCCTTCTGGATCTTCATGGTGGCAACGATGGCATTGGGCTCTGCATCAATAATCTTCTTCCCTTTTCCATTCCCCTTGTTGGGTTCTGACTCAGAGTTGTAACATGCATCTGATTCTAAAGCCTTTAGCTCGGCCACTAGTGACTTCTTGGTCCGACACTCACTTGTGTTGTGAGTGGAGCTCTTATGGAACTCACACCACTTTCCCATGTCCTTCTTTGGCATCGCAGTGTTCTTCTTTTCTTACAGCTTTGGCAGGTTGTCCTAGGTCACCCTACCTTGGCTTTGTCCTTTTCTCTATGGTTTGGGGGCACCTTTCCCTTGCTTTAGATTCGTAGATCCAAAGTCTCACTTCTTCTGTTTAAACTTTTTCTCGATCTTGACCGCATATTAGTATGCCATGACGAGCTAGGAGATGTACCTATGTAGGCATTTGAGGTACTTGAGAACCAAATGCTTCTCAGAATCCTTGATACCCAGCTTCGTGCAAAGGGTATGAAAAATATTGGTAAATTCTGGCACATCTTGGTCCCTTCCTTGTCACAGCGTTGTCCACTTTATGTATTTATCCTCATAGCTCCTGACAGGGTAGTACTGTGCCTTGATGGCATCCTAGAACGAGTTCTAAAAGGGTGCACTAAAAACAGTGAGTTCATAATTTCATCCTTCTGCTCACAGTAGCTTTCCCTCTAGTACTTGACATGGGGGCCTGCTTTGAGAAGTGCAAAGGTGATATTTTCCTAGCTAGAAAAATCATGAATGGAAAAATATCCTTCTAGAAGATTTAACCATTTATTTACAACGTTTGCATCTATCTAACCCTCAAATATGTGAATGTCAAAGTTAACTTGTACCTTAAAGGGTGTGGCACTTCCAGAGTAGCTACCGGAAGTAGATGTGTCATCCCTAGGTAGCTGCTGAAGGATTTGGGCAAAGTTGTCCATCATCCCATTCCTTTATCACTTGAGGGCTTCCTCGAGCAAGATTTTGATAAGATCTCCTACCCCCTTGTCTTTCTTTTCATCCGCCATGGGAGGTTGTCTAGATTTGCGAGGCTGGTCTTGCAAAGGTTCGACCAATTCAGGCCCTAACTCCTTATATCCCAACCTCATTGGGGACATATAAAGAAAAATAGAGAAAGAGCAAACCTCTCTGATACCGATGATCTAGATTTAAGCAGGAATGCAACAAATTACATATAAAACCATAAATACAAAGATACAGTAGAAATAACACTTCATTTCATTAATATCAAATACTGGAATAGGCTTACAAATAAAATGGAAATAAGACTAGCTCGGGCGATGGTAGCTTATCTCTGAGAAGAGATATGGCATCTACATGCCTCTGAACTACATTACAATGAGGCTCAAGGGCCTTTTTATTATTGAACAATAAGAGCAAATCCTAAACAACCAAAACCCTAACTCGAGGAGATGTAACACCAAGAATTTATGTGCCTCGTTGGGGTGAGTTGGACAGCCAACTTCCCAGGGTTGCGACTTGGTCATATTATCTCTGTTTGACGCACATGATAACCTGTTGGAAAGATCTCTCCAAGGACTAAGACAAAAAAGAGGATTTTAGTTAGAAAATTGTTGGTGGTAGATTGCCAAAAAAATGTCGTTTAGGGCCTCAAAATAGCTCCGGAAGTTTACGACCCGAAAAACTGCGAAAAATAGTAAATTGTGATACAATTTAGGAAGGTGAAAACTGAAAGAAACAATGGTGGGGGTCCAAGTGGAATTGGTGGGTGGCCACCAATATCCACCTGAATCATATAGGAAACCCTTGGCCTCATTGATATGGTTATACCTGTGCTGGAATCACTTGTACCTAGATTGAAATTTCATGCTCTAGGTGTTCGAGGGCGATCTGGGGGCATTGCCTTTGGTTTTAATCCTAGAATGGTAAGGCTATTAAATGTCTAGGGTGGGAATGGCTTCATTGGTGCTGATATATTCTCATCTGACCTGGGGATGGAGCTTAGAGTGATTAACTTGTATGGCCCCTACCACAACCGAGTTTCAATTTGGGAACAACTCCATAAAGCTTCTATTTTACAAGCCTATAATATCATTTTGGGAGGTGAACTCATTTTTTCCATCAAACATGCTCGATCATGGGGTCACAATACTCAGATTGATCCTTTATCTGATGCTTTGGAGGCTCTTTTGGAAGATCACCGACTTATTTATATCCCCATGGATCGACTTCAGCTTACCTGGAGTAACCGAAGGACCGGAGAAGCCATGTTGGCTTGAAGGCTAGACCATTTTCTCATCAAGGAACTACTTTTTGGGTCCCTTTATAACTACAGGCAGTGGGTTGGACCAGGAGGCCTATCTGATTATTCTCCCATTTATCTTGAGATTGTTTGTCATGCTCGCGAACCAAAAGTTCCCTTTAAATTCAATGCCACTTGGTTAAAGCACTTAGACTATATCTGATTAGTCTCTGACTTTTGGAAGACTCACCCCCCTGATTCTGGTCAATCTATTTGGGAAGGCTTCTCCAACAACCTTCATAAACTTAAGAAATTGACCATTGACTGGGCCCATAACAAGAGAAAAAAGGATGATCTTAAAATCCACTTTATTAAGACTGAGATCGCCAACCTAGAAGATGCTAATGGGATGGGCTATTCATCTGCTGAGGCCAAGTCCCACCTCATTTAATTAGAGACTGAAAGGGATAGGATTCTAAAATACAAAGACGAAACTTGGCGACTCAAGAGTCGTGCCATCTGGCTAAAAGAGGGAGATGATAATACAAAGTTCTATCACGAATATGAAAATGGGCATCGAGCGATCAAAACCATCTAGAAAATTACCAATGAAGAAGCTTAGAGAGTCCACTCATTCAATCAAATTGTATGACTCATCACCTCACACTTTAGACAACTTTACAAGGCCCCATAGGAAGAAACATTGGCAGAAATTATCAGGGTGGCTGGTCTTTTTGCTCAATTTATTGACTAGGAGGCTGCTAAGGATCTCTACAAGTCGGTATCTATGGGGGAGTTGGGGATCACCTTAAAATGGTTTAAAAAGGACAAGATCCCTTGCCTTGATGGATGCCCAGTTGAATTCTACTTGACTTTTTTTGAATTACTTGGGAAAGATCTGCTTCAAATTATTGAAGATTGTCGATCCAGTGGTCAACTGTATGAGGATTTCAACTCGACCTTCATTTCTCTCATCCCTAAATATGATTTCCCCAATACTTTCAATGACTTTGATCCCATATCATTATGCAATTGCATATATAAAATTATTGCCAAGATGTTTTCCAACCATCTTAAACCCATCCTATCTGCTCATATATCTCTTGAATAGTTCACATTTCTAAATCACCGTCAAATTCATGATGCTATTGGCACTTCACAAGAGATATTACATTCCATCAAGATTAAGAAGTTGAAATGCATGATTCTCAAGATTGACCTTGCAAAGGCTTTTGATTGCACTAATTATCTTTACTTGAGAATTCTCTTAACTCATTTAGGTCCCCCCCTAGAATTCATCAAGTAGATCATGTGTTGCATTACTAAGGTCTCCTTCAATGTTCTTATTAATGGATCTGCCTCCCCCTTTTTTAATGTAGAAAGAGGCCTCCGATAAGGATTCCCCCTATCCCCTCCTCTCTTCCTTCTTGTTATGGAAGGCCTGAGTCGGCTCATTGCAAAATATCGCATACTTGGCCATCTCCAAGGTATCAAGATCACCAACAACTGCGTCCTTACATATCTACTATTTGTCAATGATGTATTAATTTTCCTCAATGGGAGTATTGGTGATTCATAAACTTTTCTATCTTTGCTACAATTATTCTGTTAAGCTACTGGCATGGAGTGTAATGCCTGGAAATCTACAATCTCCTTTGTAGGATTCTCACCACATGAGATTCAATATGCTCATCAAAGATTTCCTTTCTCACTTGTACCATTGGATGATGGATTGAAGTACCTTGGGATTCGACTCAAACCTCTACATTACAAGATTACTAATTGGACCTAGCTTGTGGCTAGTATTTAAAGGAGAATTAATATTTGGCATTATAAATACCTCTCCAGATCTGAATGATTGGTATTAATCAAAACAATATTGGATTCCACTCTTGTCTACTAGATTTCCATGGCATGGATTCCAAAATGAATACTATCGAGAATTCAACAGTTGTGAAGAATATTCCTGTGGAAAAGGGAACATGATGGTAACATATATGCATGGGTTCATTGGGACTTGACTGCACTTCCAAAGAAATGGGGAGGATGGGGACTAAAAAACCTTGAATCCTTCTCTAAAGCACTAGCTGCCAAGATGGGTTGGCAAATTTTCATAGAAAAACACTTATGGACTGAGGTCGTTTATTATAAATACATTTGGCCCCTTCACACACTTTAATGGATCAAACTCCCCACTTGGAATAGGTCATGTATATCATCCATTTGGCGTGCTTTCTTAAAATCTATATCTTACATTTGTGATGGATTGGCTTGGAGAATTAGGTTGGGCTCCTTTGTTCATGTGGGTATGGATCCATGGTCCGGATGTGGTAATGCATACAGGCTCCCACGTGATCTCATTCAATTTTTATCTAATGTTGGTATTAACTATATTGATCAAATTGGAGACCTAGATAATACTAACATTTTTACACAAGCTTGGAAATCTTCTATACGTCTTGGCATCCTGATTGGCTCAACTTCTAATCTTATTACTGATTCACATATTATTATTTATGGTGATGATGAACTCATTTGGTCTCATGCCAAGCATGGTTATTACATTCCCAAGGATGGCTACCATATCATATATTAAGTGCATAAGCCACCAATCACAGGCTGGTGGTGGAATTTATTATGGAAATTGAAGGCCTATCCTCGAACCAAGATTTTCATGTGGACCATCCTTCACCACAAAGCTCCTATGGGAGAGAACATAATGAAGCGATCCTTTCATGGCCCTCTTTGGTGCATCCTATGTTGTGAGGCCTCCAAGTCTATTGAGAATATCTTACTACATTGCCCCACCATTTTGGCTTTCTGGACTTTGATCCTCTCCTCCCTCTCTATCACCTTTCGATGGCAAGGGAACTCTGTTCTTGAAGCCTCGCAATCATGGTGGACTTCGGCCCATCCTCCTAAAGCTAGAAATATCCCTCTATTGGTATGTTGGGCTATTTGGCTGATCTGCAATAAATCCATATTCAAAGCTATCGAACCTCAATGGACACGACCCCTGCACATGTATTATCCATTTATTCCTATATTCCTAATGATGACGGACCTACTCCCCTACATACCATCACCCCTCAACTCATTGACAGAAGCATGACTTGGGCATACTTTGATGGATCAGTCTACGCATAAGGCTATGGGGGGGGTGGGGGGGGGGCGGACTTTTACACCTATCAAAGAATCATTTTTTAAAAATTCAGATGGGATAGGAAATGGCACTAATAACTTTGTAGAATTGATCACACTCAAACATCTTTCGCACTTTTCTTTAGATAAAGAGTGTAGGCAGTTACAAATCCTTGGTGATTCCAATACCATTATAAATATGTTTCAATAGTACATCTATCTATCATGCACACACACTCAGGAATATATTGGATGATGCACTATTGTTGAAATCCCAATTTGACTTCATCATTTGTCATCACATCTACATGGAGCGCAACTAGACTTTCGATCAGTTATCCAAGGAGGCTATGATCCAGCCTAGGGGCCTATGGTTGATACAATAATAGAGGGGAAAGGACTTATATTAGTACTACCATTGCCCATACACTGAGCAGAGAATACAGGGGCCTAATAGGGCTTGATTTCATGACTTTTTGAGCTGTTGTTAGTACTATTTTCTCCAGAATAGTCTTATGTATATATTTATTTTTGGACATGTAATTATGTACATATCACTAGTATTCCCTACGGGGGTTTTTGTATAAGAACATTTGAAGTGGTACACCACAACTTACATCATATGCTTCTTTAAGTATCTACAATATGTAATTTTCAAATATTAATGGAAATTATGATTTTTCCTTAGGGAATATATATATATAATATATATATATATATAATATATATATTATATATATATATATATATATATATATATATATATAATTATATATATATATATTAAACTAATGCATTTACATTATTCAATTTTTTATATACATGGAGTTACCAATATATACAATTTGATCTTGCAAGATACATGAATCATCATCAAATTCCATCATTCAAATTTTCCAAAGGAGTCTGAGAGCCCCTAGAACTACATACATCACTTCCCAAGATTCTGCGAGACACAACCATAATTTGGCTTGCAATAAATCCCCAGAGACTCGCCCAAATACAACTAGCATATTTACAAAATAAAACCAACAATGTCCCAATTCTTATCGCCATGAGGGACAACCCATCAACTATGACAACAAACATACAAATCAAAAATAGAAGTCGCACCCCTTCTGCAAAAAATAGACTAGGAACTACTTCCATAATTTGAGTGTCGTGAACAACCAAAGAACAAACCAAATGAACCAGGAACATTGCCACATGCCCACCAAACTCACAAATTTCCATGCATCTAAGATGTGAAAGGAAATTTTACATGGCCAACCAAATAAGCCATAGGTCGACGCAAACAGCCATCCCTTTTCCCCTCATTCTCTATATTATCTAATCATTTTCAGAAGAAGAAATGTTTGTTGGATCCCTCATAGTTGAATTAGTAGGATCCATCAAGTCCTCTCCATCATATTCACACACAATGTGGCTTTCAACGTGGGCCAAATGAGATTCAATTTTTTCTAAAAAAGGCCTATAATTCATAAGAATTCTCTTTTGTCTTCTAGGGATGTGAAAATATTATACTTCTCCTCTTGTTTATCCCTTAGCACGAAGCCTGAAGGGTCTTCATTTTCCAATGAAGAGCTATGGAATTGAGGTATTGCCTCTTCCTGGCCCTTGTGTGCCTAGGGTTACGAAGCCAAGTCAATATGTCCTCCATAAGTTTTGAGTCTGAAAGTGATTGTTTCTCGACCCGAACTTGTATCTCAAGCTTAAAAATTTTTCTACATGTTTCCAACAAGACAACATTGAAAACGATGGTGGAAAAGTCATGGGAAAAAGCACGAGCACCACGTTTCCCAAGATGAGCATGGTCACCACCTCCCCTTCTATTCCTCCCCCTCTGCCTCAATGACATGGAAGAGTCAAGGCTAAATTCCCAACACCTGTGATGAGATGTTGTACTTGTAGGGGTCAGAATACCATACTAGACCCAAAACCGACACAACTAGGAAAACAACAAGCTAAGTCGTCATAGTAAACCCAATAAATTGAGCTCAATTCAACATGAGACCCAACAATTGAAAAATAAGGAGTTATTATCTCCTCTCAAGACTCGCCACCATTAAACATTGAAACCCCAAACAACAAAACATGGACAAACACACTACAAAACCTCAAAGAGCACAACCATCCACCAAATCCAATGCCCCTATGTTTAACCACCCAAGGATGAAACCAAATCCTACAGAGCACCACAAGAGTTCTTTCAACAAAAATGGAAACCCCAAACTTATGTCTAACACACAAACCCCTAAGAAAAAATTGAAAGGAAATGAAACCCAAACCTAAAACTAAGACTACCAATTAAGAGTTAATGAAAGCCATAACGTCAAAACCTAAAATTCTCGGGCCAACCACATATAATCCCCAAAAGAAAAATATTGGGATAAACTTATGTATCACCTAAAAATTTTCTCCATGGAATGGACTGAACATTGACCATGACACCCTTGCAAAGCATACCTCTAGCGGCCACACAGTAGAACGAAACTTGAATTATGGGTCCTTCAATTTGCTTACACCAACATTTTTGGCGCCCATATTACAAAAACCATAAACCCACTGATGGGCCTCTAAATTCGACATAAATTAAGGCCTATGACCATCCTTTAGCACATTAAACCTCTCTTTTTGCATTAGATAATGTATTTTTAACTTCAATATATTCATTAGGAATGTTTATGAATAACTGCATATTTGTGCCTAATATTATTTATTTTTGTGGAATATTATGAGAATATTGGGTAGATTATGAAGATTTGGAGGAGGAGATAATTTAGGGACTTGCTCCCTACTACATGAAGATCACTATTAAATAATAAATCGAGAATATATTATGGAATTATAGAACATATTGTGAAACTCCAATGATTGAGAAAATCTAGGAATTTGTTCCCTGCCATTTAATGCAGATTCCTAGTATTGGGAACCAGATCCACTAATCAATGGATTTTGGTGGGGAAAGCTTCCTCCATTCATGGGGAAAGATTCCTAATCATTTTTTATAAGTACCAAGTCGGATTTTCCTCTAGGGAGATATTTTCATTAGTGTTTCTGTGCAGAGAACTCATATTTTTGTAGCTCCATTGTATTTCTTGCAGGGATATAATTGTATTGATGAAAATAATGAAGATTGGTGTCATTTTCAGCTTATAAATCTTGTTCTCCTCCATAGGTCTCTGAGATTCCTTGGGCTTGGCCATCCCAGGAGCCTCATATCCCTTTTGTATCATTTTCTTTCCTTCTTTTCACTTCTTATTCACATGCATCTCTTGTTTTATTTCTTTCTATTTCTTCATTTAGTATAAATGATTTCTTGTTGTAGAACTGGGTTAAATGGTTGATGTAATTTCTTTTGTAGTATCACAAGCATAATTGCATCATTCGAAAATATTTGGAAGGTCATTGTAATCATTGAGCTACTTGGATTAGCTTCTTATTCCCAAATCTAGATTTTTAGAACTCCTTTGTGGCAAAGAACAGTAAATTTATGATATTGTTTAGAGCATTCTAATGAGCTTTATTCAAGTTTGTTCCACTTGCATTAGATCGCAAAAAAAATCTAGTTAATAACAAAAATCACCCCATTGCATTTTCACTTGATTAGGTTAGGTGTTTTACAGATTTACTAGCTCACTAGTTCTCGAATTTCTAAATTTTCGACTAGTAATTTTCTGTTATTTTTTAGCATGGGTTAACAGAGGTCCTTTTTAGTGATTCCACTTGGAATGGGGACCTAAGACATACTAGTAAATAAAAAAAATTTCCCATCCAATTTGGATTTGATTTTCTTGGTCATTCGGTGAATTATAATTTGGTATAGTAAATATGTAACATCTTGTAGTAAAACAGGGGATCCTGTAGGAGAGCTAGTACATCCTGTAGGAAATCCTATAGCGACCTATTTTGAGCCCGAATTGAGAAAAATCACCATTGAAGTTGGGATTAGGCCCTCACTTGGCCTCCAAGCCATGAAAATCATTGTACCCCTCTTCCTCCATACCTGTCTCCCCTACCAAAGATCAAGGAAAGAAAAACATTTGCATTTATAAAGCAAAAAGATTAAAAAAATGAGTTCTTTTATATTTACACAAGCACACAGCAGTTAGTACTCTCTAGATTATAATTCATTCTTATATTAGTTAAAACATCACATGTGAAAAATAGGGTTAAAATAGGGTTCTTTTGCGAGAAAAGTGTGTTAATAAGTAGATAGAGGATTTCATGTTACTTCACAAGCATTTTTAAATTCAGTCTTTCATTCTTGCAAATAGGCAACATTTCTTTTCTCTCATAACATCAAAGGAATGACACATTGTATGTTTCACATATAGTGTTGATACTTCCTAATTTTGTATGAACCCTGGTTTGATAATTAAAGTCAGTAGCCTTGGGAGTTGTAGTATTCTTGTTGCAATAACAAGGCTCATCACTTTTTGGCACCATTGTCGGGGAGGTGTCAAAGTATGCATTGTTTTCTTCCCTAATTGATTCATTTCTTTTTGCTTTTTGAAAAAAAATAAAAAAAATCATTAGGCATATTTCATTTCAAAGTGCATTGCATTAGTGTCTTCATTCAATCATAAAAATAAACAAAAATGTCCAACTCCAACCCACCCCCCCATTTAATCACGTGGTGTAGTAAGATCCACATCACCATTCACTTTTGTAGGTAGAAGAAGAATATGGAAAAGAATGTAGAATAAATGGATGGAAATTATGACAATGAGAAATATCCTCTCGGATTTCCGATTCAAGATACTGATGGAAGTGTGCACATGAAGAACATCCCTCCATATTTTCTTCCAAAATTTCATGGTCTAAGGTCAGAGGATTCAGAAACCTTTCTCTTTGAATTTGAAATCCTTTGTAGATCTTATAGTTACTTGTTAAACACTAAAAAATTGAGATTGTTTCTGACAACATTGAAGGAGAGAGCTCTTAAATGATTCATGAGTTTAGGGACTAATTCAATAAGATGATGGAGTAATATGCAAAAGATATTTCTAGAAAAATATAAAGATCATGATCTTAAAGAAGAAATATTTAGAATGAATCAAAGAGAAATTGAGAGCCTTGAGGATCTAATAGAGAGTTTCATGTCTAATGTTAATATTGCAAAACTACATCATTTAGGATCCAACACACTAAAAACCCTTTTACTTAGAAAAATTAGGGATGAGTGGATTGATCTCCTTGATCTAATGAGTAGAGGTGATGTATATCAATTATCATTTGAAGATTTGTGAAACATGCAAACACATATCAAGAGGAAGGGCAAGAGTAAGTCAGTTAGCATCAAGATTTGGAAGTCATGCTAAACTTGAAAATTTGTTTGATGATTTTAAAATAGAAACTCTTAGCATTCTAACCAAACAAGTAGAAATATTAAGAATGCAATATGAAGAAAAAGAAGATGTTGATATTTGTGTTCAGAATCACATGATGTCAAATATTGCCCCTCATTACCAAGGTTGAAGGAAGTTTACCAAGAGGAAAATGGAGCAAGAAAATTGCCAATACAACTATGTTATGTAGCTCCAAGAGAACCATGGTAGCCTATTCAGCCTGATATGATGCAAGAGCCTAATTCAAAATTTCAAGCTCATGCACATCCACCTCAAAGTAATTGGAACACACCCTTATCTTGGAAACATTGGTCATCTCAACCCCAAAACCAATCTTGGCAACAAGGTTGGCAAGGAACTTATGGGAGCCATCCACAATATCCTAAATATTTTCCTCAATATCCTCCATATCCAACTCCATGTTATCCCTTCCATTCATCTCCACCACAACCACAACCCCAACCACATCCATCTCAAATACCCACTCCCACTCAACTACCTGTACCACCATTTGCAAACCCACACATTGAAGTAGCTCAGCCCACTTACAATGCTGAGGTACAACACTTCCAAATATCTCTTCTTGATCTCAATGGTATTCATCTCAGCTCAGGAATAACATTACAAAAGGGTGATTCTCTTGATGCCATTGAAGGACAACATGTAGAAGAAGAAGATTCAAATGAGAAGACCACAAAATCATGGGCTGCACTTGATGAAGAACAGACATTAAAATCAGAGATTGAGAAAGATCCCTCATCATTACCATCAAATCCTCCATGTATTCAAGAGAAAAATCAACAAGAAGAGTAATATTTAAAGGTCATGGTAGAAAAAGAAATGAAGAATGATCCAGATAAGAAATCAAACCAAGGGCATGAAATTTATATTGAGGTTTGGTTCTAGATAGTCATTAAGTTGTAGCAACACTCTCTTCTTCAATTGTGCTTGATATCATCAAAATCAAAGCATTTGATTACTCAAATTCAGGTAGATGACAAAGCATACATTTCAAGCCTACACATCATTTTTTCTATCATCTTGATGTGCACATAGCTCCATTGGAAGTATTCTTATACTTGAAAGTGATTTTGTTTTTCAAGTGTTGGGTTGTGTTATATTCTTTCCACGACTAGCATACTTAACCGGGGGTTAGAGGGGGGGGTGGTCACAGGGGGTTTGAGGTGTACTCGTAACCCCACTTTATGGGGTCTAGGGCAGCGCCCCAGAAAATTTTGGTTTTAGACCCTATGTTAGGTTAGGTAGACCCACCTATGGTTTTGTGCATGATTTTCGCACATGTTTTTGGACACCATGGTTTTTGGTCCATGGTATTGGATGCGATGGTTTTCGGTCCATGATATTGGATGCTTCGGCATGTATAAATATGTATTATAACATTGAAAGGAACATAATGAAAAATCAAGCTAGTAGTCCCGGTTTTGGGATCTAAGAGAAAATCTTTGTGTATATGTGTTTTATGTGTTATGCTCTCACATTGTTTATTTTCTGTGTTTTAGAATTCATATGCAGGTAATTTCTGTACGGGGTTAAATCCTACGTTTGGTATTAGAGAAGATTTGGCTTCAAGGGGACACCTTTGTTGCTGGGGGGTTTCGCTCGGGCCTGTGGTAGACCCTATTCTGTGGGAGATATGCAAGATCGATTCTGGTGGTGAAAGAAGATGGTGAGCAGTGGAAAGATAGAGATCGAGAAATTTAACGGTCAGAGTTTTGAGTTGTGGGAACTAAAGGCAGAGGATTTTTTGGTGGATAAAGATTAGTGGATCGTGGTAGATCTGGGTACTAAACCAATGGGAGTGTCCGATGAAGAATGGAAGAAGTTGGATCAGAAGACAAAGAGCACAATACGATTGTGTGTCTCAGATTCAGTATTGCTGAATGTATTAGGGGAAGCTACAACAAAGGTTTTGTGGGATAAGTTAGGGACTTTGTACCAATCTAAGTCTCTGGTGAATAAATTGTTCCTGTGAAAAAGTTGTATAACCTAAGGATGAAAGATGGAGACTTGGTGACAGAGCATCTGAACGCACTTAATACTGTGGTAAGTCAGTCAGCATCTGTTCATATTAAAATTTCAGATGAAGATAAGTGCATCATTTTGTTGTGTTCTCTACCAGATTTGTGGGATAGTCTGGTTATTGCAATAGATAGCAATGCAACTGCCTTGTAGTTTGATGAAATAGCCTCAGCCTTGCTAACGGAGGAGAAGGGATGGAAAAATATGGAGAGCCAAAAGGTTGATGCCTTGTCTATATGAGGACGGTCCCAGAACAAAAACAAAAATAAGTCATTGAGTGGGAGATCTAAATATAGAGGGAGATCTAAATCTCCAGGAAAACGTGTAAAGGTGGTGTGCTAGAAATGCTGAAAGGAAGAACACCTCAAAAGGGACTATAAATCTAAAGCTCTTGACAAAGGAAAGGGATCTGATGAGGCTCCTTCTGTAGAGGTGAAAACCACCTCAGATGAAGGTGGGGATGTGTACTTGGCTTCTTCAAGTACACATGTAGATTATGAGGCATGGTTGATTGACTTAGGTGCATCCTTTCATTTCACTCCCCATAGAGAGTGGTTCTGTGAGTATGAGAAATATGATGGTGGTGATGTCGTCTTAGGGGATGATAGGAAGGCTAGAATCATTGGTCGCGGAAATGTAAAGTTGAAGTTGCAAGGTGGAAGGGTTAGAACACTTTCGGGTGTTCTGCATATTCCTGCGTTGGCCAGAAATCTGATTTCTATAAGCAATCTAGATGATGCAAGTGTAAAAACAATGTTTGAGAAGGATACCTGCAAAATGGTTTGGGAAGCACTGGTATTGATGCAGGGAGTTCAGATTGGAACTATGTACAAGCTGCAAGGTAGCATTGTTATTGATGGGTGCAACAGTTCTGTGGTTCCTAAAAGTGGAGCAGAAAATCTAGTGGTCTCTGGAGAGAAGACCATGTTGTGGCATCAAAGGCTTGGACATATTGGAGAGAACGGCCTTCGAATATTTCATGGTAAAGGTATGGTAGAAGGTATGAGTAATAACTCTCTGGATTTTGATTTCTGTGAAAGTTGTGTATATGGGAAGTAGAATCAGGTGAGTTTCCCCTCTAGTAGTAAGAGGGCGAAACAGATATTAGAACTTGTGCACAGTGATGTGTTTGGACCTGTGAAGGTTCCATCATTGGGTAAGTCTGTGTACTATGTATCATTTATAGATGAATTCTTAAGGAATACATGGATATATTTCCTCAAGAAGAAACTTGAAGCCTTTGACAGGTTTAAAGAATTTAAGGCTATCGTGGAAAATCAGATAGAGAAGAAGATAAAGGATCTAAGGACAGATAATGGTGGAGAGTTTTGTAGCAAGGAATTTGAAAAATTCTGTAAGAAGTGTGCTATAGCACGAGAGAAGACTACTCCATATACACGTCAGAAAAATGGAGTTGCAGAAAGAATGAATAAGGCGCTGATGGAAAGGGCAAGAAGCATGCTCAGTGGTGCCAGGTTAGGATAGGAATTCTGGATAGAGGTAATGGATAATGCATGTTACCTGGTCAACAGGTCACCTTCATTAGCATTGGAGGATAAGACTCCAAAAGAGGTATGGACTGGTAAGAAACCCTCTCTTTCACATCTAAGGGTATTTGGATGGGATGCATAAGTACATGTTCCAAAGGAGAAACGAACCAAGTTGGATAGTAAATCTGAAAAGTGTATCTTTGTTGGGTATAAGGATGGTTTAAAGGGTTATAAGCTTTGGAACCCAGTCACACAGAAGGTTGTGTATAGCCAAGATGTTGTGTTCAGAGAGGTAAAAGATGTTATTAAACATGAATTCCAACCAAAGGAACCTGAGAAGATAGAGTTTGAGCTTAAGGAGGAAGAATCAGACTCTACAACAGAGGAGGAATCAGAAGATGAAGAGCCACAAACTCTGGGTGTGAAAAGATTAGTTTGAGAAAGAAGTCAGCTAGAAAGATATAGTCCATTTGCTTTCTATTCAAATTTTGCTTTGTCTATTACTGATGATGATCCCAGAACTGTGAAGGAAGCAGTGGATTTAGAGGACGGAAAATTCTGGAAAGAGGCCATGATTGATGAAATGGAATCTCTGCACAAAAATGAGGCCTGAGATTTGGTGGAATTGCTGGTTGGAAGGAAACCCATTGGTAGCAAATGGGTGTTCAAAAAGAAGACAAATGTAGAAGGAAAAGTGGAGAAATACAAGGCTCAGTTGGTAGAAAAAAGTTATTCCCAGGTGTTGGGAATTGATTTTGGTGATATTCTTTCTCCTATTGCTAAGGTAACTTCTATTAAATTACTTTTATCTATTACTGTTGCTTTTGATTTTGAGGTAGAACAAATTGATGTGAAGACATCATTTCTTCACGGGGATCTGGAAGAGGAGATCTACATGAAGCAACCTGAAGGCTTTCCGGTGAAGGTAAGAAAGAACTAGTATGTAAGTTAAAGAAGTCTCTGTATGGGTTAAAACAGTCACCAAGGATGTGGTATCAGAAATTTGATACATTTATATGGGGACATGGTTTCACCAGAAGCAAAGTAGATCACTGTGTGTATTTTAAATTAATTGGTGACCGTGTTATTTATTTGTTCTTGTATGTGGATGATATGTTGCTGGTTGGAAATGATAAAGAAATTATCCAGGATTTGAAGACCCAATTGTCCTCCAAATTCGACATGAAAGATCTTGGTGCTGCAAAATATATTTTGGACATGGAAATTAAAAGCGATCATACAAAGAGGAAACTCTAGTTAAACCAGAGGAAGTACGTTGAGACAATACTACAGAGGTTTAATATGCAGGATAGTAAACCGGTGAAGGTTCCTATTCCTGTAGGTGTGAGGTTATCTGTTGAAGAGTTTCCTAAGACACTAGAAGAGGAAGAGGACATGTCCCGTGTTCCATATGCAAGTGCAGTCTATAGCCTGATGTATGCAATGCTCTGTACTAGACCAGACATTGCACATGTAGTGGGAGTATTGAGCAGGTTTATGTCAAAACCAAGGAAGGAGCACTGGACAGTAGTGAAGCAGGTTTTCAGGTATGTGCGTGGCACTAGTGATTATGGTTTATGCTACCAAGGAAGACCCGGATTGGACAGAGTGTTAGATATTCATGGCTTTGTTGATGCATACTAGGCTGGAGATCTGGATCAGAGAAGATCTACAAGTGGGTATGTGTTTAACCTATTTGGAGGTATAGTCAGTTGGATGAGTAAGAAACAATATGTAGTCACACTATCAACTACAGAGGTAGAATACGTGGCAGCCACTCATGCAAGCAAGGAAGTAGTTTGGTTGCAGAGATTATGCTCGAGTATAAGTTTAGTACAGGGAGCTATAAGGATAGACTGTGACAACCAAAGTGCAATTTTCTTGGAAAAGAATTTTGCATATCATTCAATGACAAAGCACATTGATGTTCAGTATCACTTTGTGAGGGATATGATAGAAGACAAAAAGGTGTTGCAGGTAAAGGTGGACACTTTGAGGAATATTGTAGATGCATTGAAAAAATCTGTGAGCTCTGAGAGGTTCTCTTGGTGTAGAGACACAATGGGCATTTCAGGGCTAGAAAAATGACTAAGCTCTCTTGTGGCCCCCTATGGAAAGAAAACAAGTGGGAGAATGTTGGGTTGTGTTATATTCTTTCCACAACCAACCCATGTACTTAACCGGGGGTTAGAGGGGGGAGGGGGGGTCACAGCGGATTTGAGGTGTACCCGTAACCCCACTTTATGGGGTCTGGGGTAGCGCCCTGGAAAATTTTTGGTTTTGGACCCTATGTTAGGTTGGGCTGACCCACCTATGGTTTTGTGCATGATTTTCGCACATGTTTTTGGACTCGATGGCTTTCGATCCATGGTATTGGACACGATGGTTTTCGATCCATGGTGTTGGATACTTCTACATGTATAAATATGTATTATAACATCGAAAGGAACATAATGAAAAATCAAGCTAGTAGTCCCTGTTTTGGGATCGAGGGCAAAATCTCTATGTATATGTGTTTTATGTGTTATGCTCTCGCATTGTTTATTTTCTCTGTTTTGTTGATATTGCAACAAGATGATAGAGCTTAGTGAAAAGAGTAGCCTTCACTAAGTGGGCCCGCAGGCAAATTATGGTGCAAAGTCTATTTTTAGACTATGTCTATTTTTAGACATATGGATCATGTCTATGAGTTGCAGGATGTTGTTTATGGATGATTGGTCAAGTTGGCAAAAATAGATGGACTTCTACTTTTAGACAACAGCGGTGACACTGTCAAGTCTAATTATAGAGCAGTTAAATATTATTAGCTTATAATAATATTTAGACTATAAACTTTATCTTATTCTCTTGGAGCACTTCAGTTTGAGCTACAGATGTGGCACATGTAGCTGTCAGAAGGAAATACACTTTCTTTGTGGGTCAGTTGAGTTGTTGCATGCATGACTTCAGTTAGAACTCAATCAGTTGAGTTTGGTGGAGTTGATTGTGGAGTTGATGGAGTTGTGTTCAG
>APFE030376455.1:0-25027 GCA_000404065.3 Pinus taeda | reverse complement strand
TTTCAACTTTCCTTCATTGCAAGGTGAATTGAAATTATTAGTGTAGGCTATATTTGTAATATGCACTTCTTTAGTTTTTAAATTTTATCTTCTAAACTTGATTATACCTGATGTCCATATACAGTGGATTTGCCTCCAAGTTTTACAAACCCAGATTGATAATTAAATACTTGTGTTAATTTAGTCAATAAATTAGCCCAACACCGCAATAGTGTATAATCAGGATAATCTCGGTTGAATAAGTGTCATATTATTCATGAAATTTCTACACGGTGTATTCCCTTGGTGGATTTTTTGTCCATTGTGCTTTTCTTACCTCTTCTTCAGACCTTTACTGTCTTATTCAATCAAGAACATACTGAGGAAGAACTCTCACTGAGTTTTAATTGCAACCCTTATGTGGGAATGTTGCATCCCTAGACCAACACACCCTCTGGTATTATGACAGAGTGTTGCACCCGAGCCAAGCCTTCTTTGAGACTGTGTTTCATAACGCTGGTGCCTCCTTTTCACCTACATTGACCCTTGTTCATGCACAATTTTTGTTTTGTCTTGATTTTCTCTCTGATCAACCTTCTTCCAATTGCTCTTCCTTGATTCTTTGAGTGCCTTGTGGTCTCTCTGAAGCCTCCATTTGGTTTTCTTTTGTTCATGAGTGCCTTTGGTAAGGATTTGTTTACATTTTCCTTTGTTCTTATCATTAGATCATTGGAAAACTGATTGTTTAGTCATTGAGTGCTTGAAAGAATTGGTGTTCTAGTCATCATTCTGAAAAGTTTGTTTTGATCAGTGATTAAACATTATATCTTGGTTTTCATATGAAAATTAAGTGGGATCCAAAAGAAAAATCTTATGCATCATTCATTGCATCTAGGGTGTGACGTTGGAATTCCGTAGTGTGAAATTGTGTGTTTTTTCTTTCATTTTTTGCAAAAACAAAAAACCTCTCAATAACCTATGAGTGTTAATCACCTCTGAGTGACATCACCTTTTTGTTAAGATTTTGTTTCATTCTTTCTTTCTTTGTCAAATTTGGATTGTATGCGTAGATTGATTTTTGAATTTGAAAAGACACTTTTACATTACAGTTAAAGTCTGTGTGGTTTCTTTTCATCAGTTATTAAGTTGCATCCATATGTTTCTTTGCATTTGAAACATTAAAAAAAAGAAGAGAAAAATCTCTTTGCATCACATATAGGGATTTGATTTTGATTGGAATAGTGAGGAGATCGATGGCTGCATTACTTGTTTGTTGCATTGTTGAATGATTTCTTCTTCCCATACTTAGTTAGGCCTTTCATTGTTCAATATAAATGAAAAGAATTTTTTTTTTTCCATATTAGTTGCATCATAGGCGTGTTCAAGTGACATCGAGTTTTGAGCCTTGAAACTAAAATCTAATTCAAGATAAACTCTAAAATTCACTTCAATTAACCTAAGGAGAATTTGAAACTTAACGTAAACACTTAGAGGTTTAGGCTAGAGATGTGTTCCGACATCCTTAAACATAGGATCTGTCATTGTTTGCCAGCATTGTATCCCAGGGGTGATATCCCATTCCACGTACATAAGTGTATCAAATCGTTCTCCACGTACCTTTGGGTATATCGGATGGTGCTCCACGAATGAAAAGTATATGGGAATTCTCTCATCAAACGGTTACACATTAGAAAACACTATTATGAACTGCACTTCCACGTATCGTTGAGTATATTTTGGAAGTCCACCCTAGGTTTTTATCCATCCATAGGTAGTTGAGTCAAATGCTTTGTACACTGTGATACACTAAACACAACATTCATGGATATTTCCTGCATGTACGTTAAGTCCTTGGTTCTCCAAGGTGTATATTGTAGTTCACGACTGCTTGGTAAACCCTTTTGCCTAGTTACCCCTCTTTTCTTTTGTTTGTATATTTAATTTCTAAAATCAATTAATTGATCGCAGAAAAATGTCCTTACCATGGAACAACTCATTAGTAGATATTAGGTTGAGACTAATAGCAATAGTTCCCAATTCCACCAGTCAAGGAAACCCCTCTCACATGAATCTTGGTCCTTTTCCTTCTTTTGGAAATATTGGTGCTCCTTATATGGCAATGTCATCCCTTCCTAGATTTATTATCAGTTTTCTAGTTTGGTTATTTTTGACCCCTAGTGTTTGAATGTTCAAACTTCACCTCAACCAAGTTCTCCTCCACTTGAACAATATTAACCTCAAGTTGATCCTAAAGTTTACCCTTTTCCTTCTTCACTTGTTCGGTCATCTTCCTCTTCTTCCTCTTCGTCTGGTGAAAGCCTACAAGTTAGTAACCAGGTGGATAAGAAGAAGAATAAAAGGAAGAATAAGAAGAATCAAAATAAGCAGGGGGGGAACCAAGCAACCATTGCTACGGATGCAACTACTATGGAGGAATTTTCCAATCATCCCCAAAAAATTAAATTCCCTTGCATGATTTGTAAGGGTGGCCACCTTCCTAGAGATTGTCCTGGTATTCCCAAGGCATTAGAAGTGTGGTTTACATAATCACATCAACCTTTTTCATCAACCTCTGGAGATCATCTTGGTGATAAAGCATCACCTAGTGATACTAGGTTCATGGGAAAAAGGGTAAATTCAAGTTTCCCCGTAGATTATGTGAAGGGAATCATGTTATTCACCTTTGTCCTTATATGGATGAAGCCTCAAAAGTGTTGGAAACCTTACAGCTTCTAAACCTCCTCTTCCAGCTGGTTATCGAAATATTTCTCCCAATCCTCCACTAGTTGATGAAGTGATTGATCAGAATCAGAATCCAATCAATCCTACTCTCTCTAAATGTGAATCCCATGAGTCTGTTCCTGACCAACGATTGGTTGAAAAAATGGTTGACCCGATTCCATCTTCATTCTATTATAATTTTCCCTTAGAGAGTAAGGATCATACCACTTATGTTCTTCTTATTTATTCTAATTCTATTGGACAAGGGGACATCTCTCCCATTTGTATGAAACCCCCTCCAAGAAAAAAGGTCATTGAATTTGTCTGGAGTCGATTGAGAGAACCTCGTCTCCCTTCTTACATGCCTTTTAAGATCATGGTAAAGGATTATGATAAGAATATCCACCACAGTGTTATAGATGAGGGAGCTTTTGTTAGTATTATATCCTCCACTGCTTGGCAAGCTTTGGGTTCCCCACAACTTGTATCCATTGCTCTGAATCTGTTAGCTTTTAACAGAGGAACCAAAAAACCATTAGGGATCCTTTCTCAATTTCCTAACTTTTGGAGGAAATATTTTCTATATTAATGTGACGGTGGTCGAAGACCCTTTGGATTTTAATTTACTCCTTGGGCGTGACTATGTTGATGTCATGGAAGCTCTTGTCTCTTCACTCTTTTATGTGATGTGTTTCCCACATGAAGGAATAATTATGACTATCGATCAACTTTCATTTGTTGGTCCTCACTTAACCATCAATCATCCTACTTCCATAAGAATTCCAAATGTGCAAGTGGTATCTTCCCTGCCACGGGTTAATTATATGGCAACCTATCCCATTCACATACCTACTGATGAAGATGAGCCTTTCACTTTTTTCTCAACTTCTTTTGACCTAGATCCAGTAGGTGTTGTGGTGAATCATTTACTGGGGACATTGGAGATCGATATTTCCATTGGATCCCTTGATATGTATCCCCTCCAAAGTGTTTTTCTCCCATATGATGAGAACCTCTTGGAAGCCATGGTCTCTTGGAGGCCATGATTTGATTTTGGAGGAAACTTCCTTGTCTTGTGTCAATCTCGTTAAAAAATGGATCAAGGTTCTTTGGAGAAGAGTTATTTTTCTTGTGTCAAGCTTGTTAAAAAATGAAACAAGGTCCTTAGGGCACAAATCTTTTTCTCGTGCCAAGCTCGTTAAAAAAATGAAACAAGATCTTGAGAATAGTTATTTTCTAGTGTCAAGCTTGTTTAAAAATTAAACATATCCCCTTCCAATTAGATTCTTTGATTAGATCTCATAAATTCCCAATCAATCCTTTCACTTGATCTCATAAATGAACCTTCATTCTTGTTGGAAATACCGAGAGGGGGGTGAATCAGTATTTTCTTTTAATTATTATTATTACTAGTTAGATTCTTCACAAGTTAATCAAAGAAATGTATAAGAATAATTTTATTGAATATAATAAATAAATACAATGTATGACAATTATTGCCAAGCACCAACTTGGTCTTTTATGAGGCTCCTACCTCTAGGGATTCAACCCTATCTTCTCTAAGGCACCAACCTTGTGTTTATGGGCACCTACCCAAGGGAAACCAATCCTTTTTCTTAGTAGAGAATGTATAAAGTACTTACTTGAATGTTCTAGGCATATTCTTCATTGTCTTCATTACTTAAAAAATAAAACTCTTTGGATTTGTTGCATACTCATCCTTGATTTACTTCACTATTCACTGTCCATCAAATATACTTGTTCATTGCTCAATAATCACAATGATTTTTGCCATTGTTTTCATAGTGATTGAATCACTATCACATAAATCTGTGTAAAGAATCAATACCAAAATTGAATGCTATGTTCAATGTTTAAAAGCATTGTTGTTTGATAGGTGATGAGAACATGGGGGCACTATCTGAGTCCATTGCACTGTTGTAATAGATCCGCATATAGATCCGAGCCAGCCGTTCTGAAGACTGATCCAGATAGAAGATGAGCCAACGATTCTGATTACTGCAGTGCACTTCATTAGTCTTCAAGTTAGATCCGCATAGAAAATGAGCCATACATTCTGATTACAATAATGCGCCACGTTAATATTAAAGTCTGATCCGCATAGAAAATGAGCCACACGTTTTGATTCTTCAGTCAACCTTTGTGATAACTCAAATAGACATAGTCTTTTTTCTGGAAGCTTCCTCGATAGTTTAGTTCATGAGATGTGAACTGTTTTTCTCTATACTTCGATATATTTGCTGGAAAAATCGTATTACCTCCAAATAAACTTGTGCCATAATATGTATGCAGGCCACGTTCAAATTGTGGATCCGACCAGTCCAATTTGGAAAGCCAATAGAAAAAATTTAATTTAATTAAAATATTACCACAGGGATTTCATATTGTGCATATTAGCCAATTCAAAAAAAACTTCCCGTGCCACTTTTGCTGTTTATTTTGGAGTGAACGTGTATTGCGTGTTATGTGTGGGACCTCTTTATTATTATTATTATTTATTCATGTCTTTATAACCCATCAATACTACTTTTAGTAGTGTATCCTTTTATTAATATGCTTTAGGGTTAGGGTTATAGGTTTGAGCATATTAGGGTTTTCATTTAGCCATTAGGGTTTAGTAAAGCTAGGGTTAGGGTTATGAATCATAAGAATATTTGCCATTTTGATAATGCCATATTGTCTTCAATGACAACCTCTATTAACAATCTCCCCCTTTGTCATTGATGGCAATATTCTTGTTCTTCCAATAGTATCTCCCCCTTTGACATCAATGGAAAATGAGGTGCCCCAGTACTCCCCCTGTCATGCAACATCTTTATGAATCATCTTAGCGTGATGCTAGAGCAATAACCCCCATTTTTTGGCGAAGATGTTAAAATGATTCTCGAGGAAGAGGTTTTGTGAAAATATCAACAATCTACTCTTTGGTATTGATATATCCCAACTTTATATTTTGTTCACCTACTTGTTCACGTAGAAAATGATACTTGATTGGTATATGTTTGGTCTTTGAGTGCATCACTGGATTCTTGTTGAAACTGATAGCACTAATGTTATCACAATAGATGGTGATTGGTTGGTTGGTAGCTATATGGACATCCTTCAAAGCTTCCTTCATCCACAATATTTGAGTACAACAACCTGCAACAACTATATACTCAGCTTTAGCTGTAGATAGTGATATGGATGTTTACTTTTTGTTGAGCGAAGATACTAGACAATCTCCCAGGAAGAATGCATTTCCACTAGTACTTTTTCGATCATCGACACTTCCAGCCCAATTAGCATCAGAGTATGTAGTCACAATAAGAGTTGAGCTCTTAGGGTACCAAAGACAAAAATCAGGAGTTCCTTTCAAGTATCTGAGAATTCTTTTTACAGCCAGCAAATGGGATTGTTTAGGAGCTGATTGAATTCTTCCCACCATTCCTATTGCTTGCATAATGTCAGGTCTCATAACAGTTAATTATAGGAGGGCTCCAATTATTGACCTGTAATGAGTTACATCTACTGGAGGAGAGTTATCAACTTTGCTTATTTTGTAATTTGTGGTCATAGGTGTGCTCACGGGTGTACAGTCTTCCATTCCATATCTTTTAAGCATGTCTTTTAGATACTTTTCTTGAGATATGAACATGCATGTTGTGGTTTGAGATATTTGTAGTCCAAGGAAGTAAGATAACTCTCCTATCATCAAAATTTTGAACTCTCTTGACATATTTTGAGCAAACTCATGGCTCATATAATCATTATTGCTAGAAAAAATCAGATCATCAACATAGACAGGAGTGGTTAATAACTTATACTCATCCATCTTCATGTAGAGATTAATTCCTGCCACCCCTTCTTGAACCCTTGCTGTTGTAGATAGTGATCCAATCTTGCGTACCAAGCTCTAGGAGCTTGTTTCAACCCATATAATGCCCTTTCAACTTACAGACAAAATCTTTTCCTTCTGCTAGATTAAACCCTTCTTGTTGCTCCATGTAGACTTCTTCCTTGAGTTCCCCATTCAGAAATGCTGATTTTACGTCCATTTGATAGATTTTGAATCCTTTTGAGAAAGAAAATTCCAAGAACATCCTTATAACTTCCATACAAGCTACTGGTGCAAATTTTTCTTCAAAGTCAATTCCTTCAATTTCTGAATAACCTTTACAAACAAGCCTTGCCTTATTTCTGATGATTTGTCCATCTTCATTCATTTTGTTTTTGAACACCCACTTGGTTCCAATTATATTTTTATCCTTTGGACAAGGTACCAACTCCCATGTCTCATTCTTCTTGATTTGAGACATTTCTTCTTCCATGGCTTCCACCCAATGAGGATCCTTACTTGCTTGAGTAAAAGTTTCTGATTCTATCATAGATAGCAGAGCAACATCATTTTTACATGGTGTACTTGTCATCCTTCTTCGGGTTTGTATCCCCTCATCTAAATTTCCAATAATCTGCTCTTTCGGACGATGTTTTTCAAGGAATTTCACCTTTGAAGGGGTTTGAGATGGTTCTTTTGCCTTTTGTTGATCTTTTTCCTCCTTTTCAGGTTCTTCTTCATTTTCTTCAATGAGAGGTTCAGCTTCATGATCATCAATTTCCTTTTCTGGAAGGTCTTCATCAATCTTCACATCAATGCTTTCCACTATTTTCCGTAGTCGATTATTGTAGCACTTGTAGGCTTTACTCCTAGTAGAATATCCAAGGAATATTACTTTGTCAACCTCAGAATCAAATTTTCCTAGTGAGTCATCATTGATTTTTATGAAGCATTTGCTTCCAAAAATCTTGAAGTATTTTACTGAAGCAGGTCTTCCTTTCCATAATTCATAAGGAATCTTCTCATTATTTGGTCTCATTTGAGTTCGATTCAAGGTATAAACTGTTGTCCCAACTGCTTCTCTCCAAAATTTTTGCTGCAAGTCAGCTGCTAGTAACATTGTTCTTGCCATTTCTTGAATAGTTCAGTTTCTTCTTTCAACTACCCCATTTTGCTTGGGTGTTCTAGCATCAGAGAGTTCTCTTTCAATTCCATGTACTTTACAGAATTCATCAAATTCTTTTGATGTGAATTATCCCCCTCTATCCATTCTAAGACCTTTAATATTAGAATCCTTTTCATTTTCTACAAGAGCTTTAAGATTCTTAAAACAATAAAATGCTTCGTAGTTATATTTTATGAAATATACCCACATAATTCTAGTATAGTCATCAAAAAATAAAGCAACATACCTTTCTCCTTGGAGCGTCAAAGTTCTAGTTGGTCCACATAAATCAACATGAATGATTTCCAATGGTTTTGATGTAGAGAATTCCTTGGTCTTGTGACTGGTTCTAGTTTGCTTTCCATGTTGACATGGACCACATACACCTTGATTTGGCTTGAATAACTTTGGGATGTCTCATACTGCATTAATATTGCTGATATTGATCAAGTTATCAAAACTTGTATGTCCCAATTGCTTGTTCCATAGCCAACTTTCATCTGTTTGACTTAGGTAACATTTATCTTCTTGAATTTTGTTCAGAATGTAGAAGTTATCTGATGTTCTAACTCCTTTTGCCACAAGTTCTCCTGAGGAAGAGTTCCTTATCTCGCAATTTTTAGTGCTAAAGACAACATTATGTCCTTGATCACATATTTGGCTAACACTCAAGAGATTGTGTTTGAGCCCGTTTACTGGTAAAGCATTTTGAGCCTTTCCTTTTCCATTAATAAGGGTAACAGTTCCTTTTCCAACAATTTTGGCAGATTCACTTCCAAAGGAAACATTTCCTTCTTTTTTGTTCAATGAGACAAACTTCCTTTTGTCACTTGTCATATGTTTGGAGCACCCACTATCCACAAACCAATGATTTTCATCATTGTGAGCACATAGAGCTAGGCCACATTTATCCATGTTAAGATTCTCATTTTTTGCTTCTCTTATTTTGAGGGAGCAATTTTGTTCATTGTGTCCATTATCATTATATAATGAGAAAATTGGATCAAATTTGACCAAGGGATCAAAAGATTTGTAGGTCTTGATTTGTCCTTGTCCTTTGAGACCATATGGTTTGTTTATTTGATTCTTCAATTTTGGTGTTTCATTCTTACGAGCCATGCAATGTTTAGCTTGATGACCAAAATTTTTACAACAATAACAATGCCTAAAAAATATAGTTTTGTACCTATTATAATAGCCATGATTTGAATCAACCTTCTTCCTTGGAGTTACTCTCTCTTCATTCTTTGGATTTGAGATGGGCCTTTGATGAAATGATTTTTCTTCTTTTGGGTTGCTGAAAAGTATGTCAGCATAGCTTTTTTCATTATCCTTAGTACTTGATGATTCTCCTTTAAAACCTATCCCAGATTTGTCATATTGAGGTTTTTGAGCATTTAGGATAATGTCAAGTGTTTGATAGCTTTCCCAACTCTTTTTGACTTGCTCCAATTCCTTCCTCAGAGATACTATTTCAGCTTCATGATTTTCACATATTTCTTCCTTTTCTTTTAGCTTAATTTTCAAGAGATCTTCCCTTCTTTTTGCTTCCTCCTTTTCTACCTTGAAATGATTTTATTTCGTAATTTATCATTTTCTTCAATGGCACTCATTAACAATTCATCTATATTTCCTTCTAGTCCTGAATCATCATCATTTGTGAATGCCATGAATAATACTTCTTGGCTTCCAGCATAGTCATTTTCATCATATGATTCATCATTACCTCCTTTGCGATGAGGAAAATGATTAGTTGATTTTATTTTGATGACTAAAAATTCATGTTCATTGGACTCTTCTTGCTTAGAAAAGAAATTCTTCTTATTGAACCCTTCTTTTTGTATACCATCCTTTTAGAATCCTCCTCATCATCACTATCATGCTTAAGAAGACATTTCGCAGCATAATGACCTATTCTTCCACATTTTAAACAAATAAGAGGGTAATTACCTTTTAGCTTGGATCCTTTCTTTAGTCTTTGTACAAATTGTGCCAATTCGGATTCAACATCGAAGTCATCACTGTTGGTATTCCATCCTTTCCCCTTTTTTGATTTTGAGGCCTTGAATGCTACATCTTTGGAACTTGGGATTCCTTTTCTCATCTCATAGGCAATGAGGATTCCATGAAGTTCATCCATCTTGAGAGTATCTAGGTCCTTCATTTCTTCTATAGCACTTACTTTTGGAGTCAAATCTGTCTGGGAGAGATCTTAAGACCTTTTGAACAACAATGCTTTCTTCAATCTTTTCTACCAATCCTTTAAGAGAGTTGACCATTTCATCTACTCGGAGAAAGTATGATGCAATATATTCTACATCATCCATTTTTAGACTTTCAAATTTCCTTCTATGATTTTGAAGCATTGCCTTCTTAACTTTGGAGTCCCCATCGTATAAGCTAACCGGCTTATCCCATACTTCTTTGGCCGAGTCACAATTTATGACTTTTGTAAAATCAGAATTAGTGATTCCACTAGTAATGGAATTTAAGGCTTTGGCATTTGCAATGTAAGCTTTCCTTTCATCTTGATCAGTTGGAAGAGTGGAAGGAGCAGTGTACCCATTCAAAACCAAATGCCAAACTTCAAGTCTAAGGGACATTAAATAGTAGGACATTCTTTTTTTTCCAAAAACCAAAATTTGTGCCATCAAACAAAGGAAGCCTTCTTGACACTTCTTGATTTTTCATTGTGACTAAGAATCCTTCTTCCAGCTGTTAAGCTGATTATGAAGAAGCTAGCTCAAATACTAATTGTTGGAAATATTGAGAGGGGGGTGAATCAATATTTTCTTTCAATTGTTATTATTACTAGTTAGATTCTTCACAAGTTAATCAACGAAATGTATAAGAATAATTTTATTGAATATAAAAAAAAAATACAATGTATGACAATTATTGCCAAGCACCAACTTGGTTTTTGATGAGGTTCTGACCTCTAGGGCTTTGACCCTATCTTCTCCAAGGCATCAACCTTGTGTTTATGGGAACCTACCCAAAGGACACCAATCCTTTTGTTTAATAGAGAATGTATAAAGTACTTACTTGAATGTTCTTGGCATATTCTTCACTGTCTTCATTACTTAAAAAAAAAACTCTTTGGATTTGTTGCGTACTCGTCCTTGATTTACTTCACTGTTCACTGCCCATCAAATATATTTGTTCATTGCTCAACAATCACAATGATTTCTATCATTGTTTTCACAATGATTGAATCACTGTCACATAAATCTGTGTAAAGAATCAATACCAAAATTGAATGTTCTATTCAGTGTTTAAATGAACTATTGTCTGATAGGTGATGAGACCATGGGGGCACTATCTGAGTCCACTGCACTGTTTTAATAGATCCACATAGAGATCTGAGCCAACCATTCTGAAGACTAATCCAAATAGAAGATGAGCCAACCGTTCTGATTACTGCAGTGCACTTCGTTAGTATTCAAGTCATATCCGCATAGAAAATGAGCCACACGTTCTAAGTATAGTGATGCGCCACATTAATCTTCAAGTCCAATCCGCATAGAAAAAGAGCCACACATTCTGATTCTTCGGCCAGCCTTTGTGATAACTCAGACAGACACAATATTTTTTTCTGGAAGCTTCCTCGATAGTTTAGTTCACAAGATGTGAACTGTTCTACTCTATACTTCAATATCTTCACTGGAAAAATTGTGTTACTTCCAAATAAACTTGTGCCATAATATGTATGCTAGCCACATTCAAACTGTGGAGCTGACCAGTCAAATTTGGAAAGCCGACAGAACAGCTTTAATTTAACTAAAATATTACCATGGGGCTTTCATATTGTGTCTATTATCCAATTCAAAAATTACTTCCCGTGCCACTTTCGCTATTTATTTTGGAGTGAACATGTATTGTGTATTGCATGTGGGACCTATTTTTTTATTATTATTATTTATTCATGTCCTTTATAACCCATCAATACTACTTCTATTAATATGCTTTAGGGTTAGGGTTATAGGTTTGAGCATATTAGGGTTTTCACTTAGCCATTAGGGTTTAGTAAAGCTAGGGTTAGGGTTTGGTAGTTCTAGGATTAGGGTAACATAAACTAGGGTTAGGGTTATGAATCATAAGAATATTTTCCATCTTGATAATGTCATATTGTCATCAAGGACAACCTTGATTACTATATTCCATCCCTTTGTTAGTAATAAATAGTCTATTTAGGTGAATGAAATGAATCTTGGGGGCATGTACCTCGAATTGAGTCATTATGCTGGAGCATGAAAAGTTATTTCAAGCATAGTTTTTCTCTGTTTCAAGCTTGTGTAAAAAAGAAACCATTTTCAAGTATTCTAAAGCATAGTTTCCCATGTTTCAATATTGTGTAAAAATGAAACCATTCTCATCCTATATCTCATGATTGCCATTTTTTATCAACCTATTTTTTCCAACTAAGCCTTGGTTTCCTCATTACATCGTGACCATTTTCTTGGCCGATCATACACTCTCACTTGGTTTTACCCTTTCCTCAGGAACTGTTGTGGTAAGTCGTCTTATTAGCTAGCCTCTTGACCTATATGTGTTTTGAGTAGTTACTTCATGACCGGAACCGATTGCTATACTTTATACCACTCATTCCTCTAGGATGAGTTCTCTTTCATATCTTTTTAGAATCCCTAAATATGAAAATATTGTCGAGGACTTTTACTTTCGAACTCGTTAAAGTAAATGAAAAGACATCTACTCAGTATAATTTTAACCCTTTTCCAAACTGAGATAGACTAACTACAAAAAAGGAATACCTTTGTCAAACATGGCTAAGAGTTGCTCTTGGGTAATATTTTCTGCCTTTTCGAACCTAAGGGACTATCTATGAAAAGGAACACCTGAAGTTTTTTTCACCTCCTTTCCAAACTATCTAAACATGAAAAAGATGTTGATTTATACCTTTGTTGGACTCGTTAAAACATCAAACAATGATGGACTCGTCATTCATGATGGGACCGAACCACTCCTTCTCTGGGTTCATTAAATATTCTCAGAAGCACTCATCTGAAGGATGAAATTACTGATCAAGCATATGTTATCCTCCTCAAACTTGTTAAAAAATAAAGAGGTACTGACCATTTTGGTTGGGGAAATTGGGAAAACAGGGTACTCCATTTTTTAGTGGCAACGATCCTATCTTCAACACGAGACTCTTCCACCTCATCTCCTAGGTTGTTGGGTTGGGAAATCTTCTTTTCTTTTGGTTTATCATACCATTCAAACCCTCCACTTTCGGTTTGGGTCAATTCTAGCAACTCCATTTCAGTGTCGCCACTATGTTCAAGAGAAGTAGTCCAGTTAATATATGCTACAATACTCTTAAGCCTTCACTACATGTCTGCCCTTCTTGATTTAGCTTTGTATTAGCATCATTTTGATAATTCTATCTCAAATAATCATACTTGTTTCATGTCATTAATGGGGGATACATCAAGGCCCTCCTAGGACAATTCACTTCCTATCTACATCAGCTCATTATCCAGGAAGTTGACTTCGAAACATCCCTTGGTACCTTGGTGCTTTCATACATCAATGGAAAGTTTCCTCACTCTCAACGAAATGTCTACATCATTAGCCATTGATCAAAATATTTTGTGTGGTGTTCGACATAAACTAATTTTCATACCATACAAATTGTACTAGAGTACCTTGAGATCCATTAACATCATTGGTGTTTTCTTTCATGTCCTTTAACGGCTTACATCATTGACCAGTAATCAAATGGTGTCTAGCATGTTCAACTCCAACTCAGTGATTCACATGGTTAGACTCGTACATTTATTGGTCGTGTGAATGAGATAGAAGACCCCAGATCTAGTTTCATCCATCTGGGATGTGATTTCAGGAGTAGTACAAGATCACAATGTATGATGGCTATGATCATACAGGCATTCATCGAGTCATGGGTCCACCATCAATCATCAATGGATGTGTCTTTTGGTTAGTGTACATGTAATGATTAGCTTATGTGCTGAGTATTGGTATGCCTCCTTCAGAAAATACATCATGATGTAAATGTATTGTAATAGATAATGATCTCACTGGTTGTTCTTGATTTCGACTTGTCATAAGGTAAAGTACTTCAGTAATCAACTATCATTTCTGACGTTGCGATTTAGTGGGCAAACTATTATAGGCCATTTTGTCACATATGGTCAATAGGCCTTCAACTAGATCAATCAACATCCTTTGACCTCTTTATCATTATCCTTGCACAAATCCCTAAGCATGAATCATTCTAAACCCTGAGTTTCTACCTGAAAGCACCTTGTTTCGATCATTTTAAGGAACAACACACCCTGGTCTCTTACTAGCCAGCGTTGAATACAAGGCTTCCCTACACTGCACCTATGCTGATCACCAAAAGGTTTCTTAGTGTTGGGGGTGCATTGATTCTATAAATTCAAGAAAAGAGAGAAAGAATCTTGAAGCTTCCTCTTCCAGAAGCTTCTAGGATCTGTTGTAACCATTTACCTCAAATAAAAATATCGAATCCTATCCTATACTACCTTGGATTTTTTATCATTTATCCCTTAAGATCATCCTCCCACCAAGAGTGGATCTCAAGCCCAGATTGCTAAAAGGATAAGAATTCATGAACTACCTCCTTCACCTATATATTTATTGCTATCCAAAGGCAAGGGGTTGGATTTTGGAGAGTGATTCTACCCTTATGATGTTGTTGTGAGAGATATATTTCCATGCATTATGGTGATTAGAAGTGCACTCTGTGACAAGGAAAGGACAAGTCAACTTGGAGGAGCTCTTTTATAGGATCGACACTTATTTTTGGTTGTAACTCACTCCATTTCTATTAATGGAAAGAGTTCTTGGTTTTCCTATATATGATGTTATGGTTTAATATATTTCAATACCATGTTGATCTATTGAATAAAGTTATTAGTTGATTTTGTATAGATTCCACGAATCGTTGGCTTGTGTTATTTGACTGTGAAAGTTCTAATTATAGCGATCAGAGTTAGGATTGGAGCATTCAAGCCTAGGAAGGAGCAAAGCATGTGACATATTCTAGGTAGGCTTCACACCATTGTTTATTTACCTTAAGGAAAACATTAGTCCCTTTGTCTTTTTTTTGTTCTAGGCCAGTCCACTAGGCCTAGGCAAGATATTTTTGTCCACAGTCATAGATTCTGCATAAAAGGCAGGTATGGGACTGTTTGGGCCCTTGTTGCTGATATTGAGGGTTGAGGAGGTTTAGTCTCCAGATGCCATTATTGCTGATATTTAGGGTTGAGGTGGTTTAGTCTCTAGATTCCCTTATTGTTGATATTGAGGGTTGAGGTGGTTTAGTCTCTGGATTCCCTTGTTGTTGATATTGAGGGTTGAGGTGGTTTAGTCTTGGGATACCCTTGTTGCTAATATTGAGTGAGGAGGTGGTTTAGTCTCTGGATTCCCTTGTTGCATTGAAGATAAGGCATTGAGTGCTTACCAAGTTTGGAAACCGATCCAGTGTATCTACATGGTCAAAGAGAAGAGAAGGCACTGGGTGATTTCCGGGTTTTGCAATCAATCAAGAGTGTGTACATGGTCAAAAAGAAAAGAAGGCACTAGGTGATTGCCAAGTTTGGAAACCAATTCAGTGTGTGTATGAAAATGACAAAGAACAAAGGAAAAAGAAAAAGAATCATTGAAAGTTAAGTATCAATATTTTATTTCATATTTCAATTATGCATAAGTTATGATTATGATTTATTATGGTTGATTTTTGAGATAACCAGATGTGATATGTTTATACTTGATGATTTAATCAAAGAGCTAGTTTGACTTGTTATGACAGGAACTACATAGAATTGCAAGTGTACCTTATTGACTGGCCACCAATGAGGCATGATTTGAATTTATTTAAATTCCTTTTGAGTCTAATGGAAATTATGTGCTTGGTATAGGAAAGCAAGGAAGTTCTCGGCTTGGGTGGTAACAACTAGCTACAAGAATTAGCAACAACAAAAAAAAGGAATTGGAACAGTGAACAATATGTTGGTAAAGTATTCAAAAGGATGGCCATTGCGGGAAACTGGTACCCAATAGTGTCCATTGATTTCCATGAGCATGTTATGACTGGTATGATGATTTTGAGGTAGAGATATGCCTTAGTTTTTGGACCTTCCAATGCGATGAAACCTTGCTAAGGGATGGATCGCCCAAGGGACTGTGTAGCAAAGAACGGGATGCCAAGGAACTTGGAAGTTGAGTGATGACATAGAAGGGGGTGACCAAATTTCCTGAGGGACTGTGTAAAAAAGAAGGTAAGGTCAAGGAATAAATTTCTTTTAGTCATTAGAATTTCCATATGGAATCAGAAACACATTGGGATTGTTCCTTGGAACAATTAGTCAATAACTATTCACTGAGGGAACATGTAGTGCAAGGATCATAGCGCTGGATATTGGATGCAGGTTTTACTTTGGTAATGGATCCTAAACTTCCTGGTATTACTTTGAGGGTGGACATGTGAGCCTCTGTATTCCCTTATTGTTGATGCAAGCATCATATCCTTTTATTTGCTGGTTAAAGACAATGTACTGCATATGTATATATGTATAATTTATTGTGAATGTTGTATCAAGATGGATTTATAAAGCTCCTTGGACAATATGGTCATTAGTTGGTTGAAGAAAATGTACCTAATTATAAGTGGTTGTTATTGTAAATACCGTAATGAGCTATGTTATAAATCTCCATAGGAAATATGTTTTTCTTTCAGTGGTTTGTTGGTCACAAGTGTCCTAAAACACCAAGGATGGTGTTCCCATAAGGGGAGGAGTTTGTAACAACCACATGTTAAGTTTCCATGTAAATAAAAATAACACCAAGGTCATGGGAAATGTATTCCAAGTTGAATGGTGGGGAAAAAATCACATTGGGGGTCACTTTTGGTTTCTTTATGGCTATGGAAATTGGCAAAGGCATTGCAAAGGCAAAGATACAATAATTGATAGTTAGTTATGGAAATAAAGGAAAAGAGGAGAAAAGGGAGGTGAAGAGATACATATTTGCATGCAAGGGAAATTAGAGAGAAAATGAAGGAAAATAAAGAAAAAGCTTACATCAATGATAAAAAGGTACTTGACAATCAATTTTCAACTTTTTCCCATCTTTGGAGCAGGTGTAGAAAAGGAAAGAGAACAAGAACTTGGACAAGCAAGCAAAGGAAGGAAAAGGAATAGAAAATGGAGGCGAAGAAAAGAAAGGAGAAGGTTGGATTAACAACTTCATCAAGAAGGTGGTGCAGGTAACAAGTTGCATGTGTGATTTCCTAGCTGAGGTGTGAATGCATGGTTCATGAATTTGTTTATTGGTTCATTTTTTTCCTTGGCATGGGTTTTGCCTGGTTTTACAATGGTTTCAGCTTTGCCTTGCCATTTCCTGGATAACCATGGTGTGATGGGGTTCATTCTTGGTTGAGATTTGGATTTCCGAAAGGTTTTGGAAATGAGTGAGGTTGTATTAGGGAAATTCTCAAGGGTTGGGGATGGAGATGGTTTTTCTGGGAATCCCTCAACATGTGGGTGGAGACAGGAAAATTCCTCAAGGTATGGTGAATAAATTACAAGGCATCCAATCTCGGTTTAGTTTTGTAATCTCAAGACCAGTTTAGGTGAGATCACAATAGGTTGAGGGTGGAGATGGTTTAACCTTTGGATTCCCTTGGTTGTTTATGTCTTGGTTTATCCCATGAGATCCCACATTCATGCTTGTAATATGGCATGAGGGTGATTGGTTAAAATAAATATTTAGTTCAACTCAATATATGGTCAAGTGGTAAGTGGAAGTCCTTAAGTTGGTTGGATTTTCATAAGTTAATAAGAGTTATTTTCCTATTGTGATTTATGAGAACTTGTACTTGTTCTTATGTGGATTCTATGGTTATTTTTCATTTTTAATATTCTGGTTATATGTTGGTTATATATTTGGTTATGGGATGTTCTCTAGCTATGGATCTTGTTCATGTTTTTATAACTATTTGAATGGTATATGAATGCATGGGATAAAAAGTGTTGGTGCAGCTATTTGAGAGGGAATTAGACCTTCTTGGTGATTCTCAGATGAAGTTCAAAGGTTTATGATCAGACATGCGTTCATGACCTGTAGCATGGATGTTTACTATGTGTTTGAAGAATTTTTTTTATTGTACTAGGCCTATCTAGGTCAATATCTTGTTCAAGTTTGAATGTTTGACATTTTTATCATATTAATCATGCTTCTAGAAAGTTCCAAGCAGTTCTAGGCAGGGGTATGGAGGATAGGCTAAAATGGTGGCATAAATCCTAGAACTGCATGCACATAATTGGAGAATTTAGGTCATAATCGTTGGCATCTAGGCTTATGAGTTCAGTTGGAGCCTCATAATCGCATGCATCCCTTGTTGTGGGTGCAGTTGAGGGTTAGGTCAAAGAAAAATCACTTCCAACTCGTGATCTACTCATCAGAGGTTGTGGAATGACTTTTGGGTGATCTAGTGCTCCTGAGGTATATTAGTAAGTTGTCGGTTTGTAGGCCCCATTTCCATAACTAGAACTTGGAGGTTGGGTCATGTCATAGTGGCAAGTCATCTCACATTTACCCGAGAGGCTTTTAAAATCGGATAAATGTGTGGTGTCAAGTTACAACGTGATGCTAATCATGTTGTTGATTTTCTATGATACAAGTGGAACCTAAGGGAAAGTTACAACTAAAACCATTATGCATCCTGGACTGGAGGTAGAATGTGCTCCAAAATCAAGTAATATAGCAGGTCAAGGTGTAATGGAAGAACTTTGGATAGATGAAGCAACCTGGGAAATGGAAGATCAAATGAGGGTATCTTACCCATTTTTTTCATTGTGCAAATGAATGTAAGAGTTATAATTATAAAGCTTGGTGGTTAAATTTTTTGTTTATATTTATAAAACATTGAGGGTGTGTTCCCTTAAGGGGGTGTGGTCTATAATATCCCTTTTTCATAACACCCCCTATATGTTGAACTGTGGAAATATGTAAATTTATGTGAAAATAAAATTAATGATTTGCTTAAGGGAAGGACATGCAAATCCAAAGCTCTAAGGGAAAGGCCCATGGAAGGCTATTGAGTGCCTATTGGAGTACATGTTGCATGATTTTTTGTTTCCTATGGTGTGCCATGAGAATGCCCATACAAGCGTCATTTAATTTCTTTGAATACCACCTAACCCAAGAATTGGGTTGCACATATAGAAATAAAAGTTCTGGAATAGGTAACATGGGTGAGAACAATGCCCATATTTGTCCCCTTCCTTAGGGAACATGGTTGGGAGACTGAAGGTTGCGGACAAAAATGAATGGAGGTGTGAAGGAAGAGATAGTTAGATAGTCTAAGAGATGGAGAGTGGTCAAAGGAGTGAATCGAAAAAAAATGTGGTGGAGAACACACAAAAGGAGATGAAAAATAATAGAAGTTAGAAGAAGCAACCTTACAGAGAAAATCAAGGAAGCACCTGAAATAAAGAAATAAATGGACTATACTGTACTGTATGATAACCAATTTTTAGAAGCTAGGGGTGTTAATCCTTGCATCTCTTTTATGGAGGGCATTGGATAGTGTGTTTAATCCTGAAGGATCAATTGGGAGCTTAGTGGAAGAACTAGATAATTTTGATGCTTGTTGTGAGGCTCTGAAACCACTTGGTGCTTGTTGCCTAGCTATTAAATCATCATGATATGGAAATTTGAGCCACTGTGGTGCTTTCTATGAGGATCTAAAACCACTCGGATAATGCATTGCAGACCCATGTAATGCTTTCCATGAAAAGTAGTTGTGAATCCACTAAAAGTAGTTAATTAAATCTCCTAGAACTAAGACATATCCCATCTAACCTTGGTAGAAGGCATATATTTTAAATCAAAGATAAATTTGTTTGAAATAATGTTTTCAGTAATGACAACTAATGTCATTAATGTGAAGGGGATGTCTAAGAAAGCAACAATTTCATTCATAAATCCAAGGAAGCAGTATGATAGTCTAATCTCTTGCATGCTCTCATCACATAAAGCCAAAATTATATAATTTTTATTGAGTTTTTGTCAAAGTATTGATGCTCAAATGAACTCGTGGATGTCATGTTTGGATAGTCCTCTGTGAGAGCTTTCTAAAGGTAGATCACACTTGGGAAACCTCCTCCTGGATAAGAAGTTATGATCGTTTGATGTTGGCAACTATAATGAAGACCAAAAACACCAAATTTAATTGAAAATCACCAAATTTGTTAATTATCATGCATGCTGAGGGAGGATCCAAACATTTGAATTAATCAAAGAATTCAGGGGCATGAACATGTTCATTGTTTAACACTGTTAAACATCATACAACTTTCTAATTATCTGACGATGGTCAAAAGAATGTATGGTGGATAGAGTGAAAAGATGCAAGATGTTTAACCCCTCCCCACCCCCCACTAGAACAATGAATTGTTGACACATGGTAGACATCCAGTGGGTGTATAGGTGAAAATATTCAGTTGGTCAGATGACAGTGGAACATGGTAGTCTAAAAATGATGGCATGGCATTCAATGATGATGTGGAAGATTGAGAATGGCTAATGATGATCATGTGGACTTAGTGACATGGCAGATCAGTGACACATGGTAGATCATGATAGGGTAAGAGGATATGACATGGTAATAAATTATTAGATGGAAAGTGATGATGATGTGGCCCAACAAGGATGATGTGGCATCTTGTCATTATGCCATGTGGCATGCCAAGTTGGCATGTTCAATCGACCAATAAATGCAAGTTTTTTGTGACACGTGGCCCACTCAGAATGAGCCACATGGTAGGTATGATGTCATGATGATGAAAACACTTGGGCACCTAATGACCCTTAGATCGCATCATTCTATGTGATCCCATAATATTTTAAAATTCATTCCATTTCCCGAAAAAAGGATCCCATTCTATATATTGAAGCTTGTTTGGTGACTTAAAGAGAATAGATGAGAACATGGAGAATAATGTGAAAGCCTAACCTTCATGGCTAGTTTGAGGTGGTATGATTTGGATGCTTGGAGGGTTAAAACTCTATAGTGTGTCGAGGGCACAATTTTGTTGATTAGCATGGTCCTGGTGATGTAGAGATAGTTTTGTTGATTGGTATGACTTGGAGTGTGCTAAGTGCACAATTTTGTTGATTGGATCAATGCTTGGTGATGTGGAAATAGTTCTAGCTCAGGCTAATGACTTGAAGTGTGTTGAGGGAATAGTTTTGTTGATTGGATCAGCGCTTGGTGACGTGAAAATAATTTTAGCTCAACTCAATGACTTGGATTGTACCAAGTGTTGACAAGGTTACTCCTCTCTGGGAACAAAAACGATCCCTCTAGCCCAATGAGTGGGTCTAGCAACTTGAGAGGACAATCAACTAGACATCTTCCTAGATTATGATTGAAAAATAGAACAAGAGAGAAGGCCTACCTTGTTCTGATGCTAATCCGATTTCCTTTTTTGAAATCCTCGAACTGCTTGTGTCAATGTCTTGTTCCTACTTCTTCCAGTGCTTACGTACATGCACAAACAACCAAGAAACAAAAAATCATGCCAAAACCAATATCAAATTCAATAATAATCTATTTAGCTCATCAAGGAATGCCAAACAAATACATACATGAACATATATATTGGGAAGATGAACCAAGAGTTGTATTATTATTTAAAGAATAAAGGGGAAGCTTACAACCATAACCTTGATGTTGAAAGGCTCTCCTTGAGTGTTAATACAAGTTCAAGCCAAGAAGTTCTCCAACTCTCCTTCTCCAAGTCTAATGAATAACCTCTAGGCACAAGTTCAGCATATGAGTGCAAATGTACATAGATCAACCATTTGGGAATTGTAGAGGAGGAATTTATGGGTTGGGAGAGGGAGTTAGGTCTCCTCCAAAGATAGGGTTAGGAACACATATTAAGGAGGTAGCTTATAGGGATGAGACCAAGAGGTCAAATTAGGAGGATTCGACCTCATCTATGTGAAACCACCTCCAGCTGGTTGCTCTAGAAGCTTCTAGATCACGAAGCTTCTCATCCTCTTTGGGAAAACTTCCTTTTTGAGACCATCACGAGTATGAGAGAGAACAGAGCGATCCCATTTCCAGCTTAACAAGGTGCAACATGCGATCATCGTGGTTTTGAGCTTCATAAGGGCGATGATTCTCATTTTAGGGTTTCATGAGCTATTTCTTCAGGGAAAGCTCTATATATTTTCCAGGCAAAGTTGAAGGAGGGATCTGAGCTGCATACATTGATGAGTATACTATATAATGATCATGTTTCAGGCACTTTAGGGTATGTCACAGGGAAGTGCATGAGGTGTGAAAAAATACTATGTAACAGATGCCCCCTAAAGCATGAAGGCAGAATGAGGAGTGATGGTTGAAATGCTTTATGAGCTTTTAGAAAGGATGAGGATGCACAATGTCAGGATACCTGCAAATCAAGGACACATATACATATAAATATTTGAGATTAATACATGAATCCATGGCATGGATGCACCCATCAGGATGATGAAGACTATATAAAACGATCCATGGTATGGGCACAACCATCCAAATAACAAGGACCGGTATAAATAATAAGTCTCGCGGTACGGTTAGAGCCATCTATATAGTAGAAAAATGTGTACAATGATGAATAACTTAAAACTCCATGTATCCTTAGCCATAACAGACATGACTCAGGGTCATGCGCTCCATCCCAACCCTATCAATGTACGAATCCTAGCATGCGAATAAATGTGTTGAAGTCGAACATGCTAGAAATCCACCTGATTACAGACCAATGAGGTGGACCGTTAACATGTATGAGAGAAACCAAAAATAATGAAAATTGCTCTCAAGGTACAAAAATACAATCCATGAACATGAAAATGAAGTTGAGATCAAACACTCGTGGAATCACCCAATTGAAAGCCAATAATTAAGACTTGTTGTCAGATGCGAAGAACTAACCATTAAGGCATGTAAGCTCTAAGGTACTAAAAGGTAGTTCCTAAGTCATCTTCCTTGATAGTGAGCTAAAGTTGACAGGAAGTGACCCGTCAAAGGAGGGCAATGATGAATCCCCCATCATCGACATGAAACAAGGAATAAAGTGGAATGATATTTAGGACTGTAGCAATGACTCAAACAATGTATAGGTAAATAATTGCAGATTGGACTTCTCTTGAACATATTGGCGACACCACTCCGAAGTGTGGCATCATCTGACTCAACATGGGACTAAAAGTCATGATGATAGTGTGGAATAGTCAAATGAGAGGCATGATGGATCACCTAAACTTGGGCGGACAAGAAACTGAGTGAGGATATCCCAAACCCGACATGAGAGTAGAAGAGTGTCATGTTCAAGAGAGACATGCTGCCTATACAAAGGATGTCTCATCTTCATTACCCTCTTCTATTTCTAGCGAGTACCCTAATTATTTTTAATCACAAGCTTGAATGGGATAACATATGACTGTTATGTAAGTTCATTCTTCGAATGAATCCACCCTAGTAAGTTTTACTAGCCCTAGGAAGGAGAAGCTCGGTCCCATCATGGTGATGAGCCTTTCATCGTAAAAGTTTAATGAGCCCAACGTAAGAATAACTCTGCATATTTTTCATGTTTAGAGAGTTTGAAAAAGAAATGAAAAATAAAACTCTATCATGTCCCTTTCGTAATTTGTCCCTTGAACCCAAAAAGGTAGAAAAAAATATTTGAGGGAACCTCTTGACCATGTCAACCAAGGTGTACCTTTTTTGTAACTAGTCAATCTCAGCCCAGAAAAGGGGTAAACGTATACTGAGGTGATGTCGATTCATTTACTTTAATGAGTTCGAAAAGACAAGTACTCACAATCTTTTCAATTTTCGAGAGTCAAAAAAGAGATGAAAGATGACTCTAGGGGGGTTCCTTCTTCGTTTATTTAAGGAGTTTGAAAATGAGATAAAATAAAACTCCTAGAATCAGTCAATAATGATCACTGTTCACATTGAAGGAACCTATAACTATAGAAATTCTCACTATAGATTAACCTAATTATGCAATATAACTAAAGAAAAATACTTAATGTACTTCTACAATCAAACTTGCAGAAGCTTAATCGATTTGAGAAAGATCAAATAGAACACATATAATAGAGAAGAAGAATCAATACACATGAAACACAGAAGAATACTCTGGGGAAAGCCTCAGCTAAAAACCCCGCTATCTGTATTATCATACAAGTGGAAATATCTCAGGATTACACAAAGCTTTAGCTCTTACAACTATCCAGCTCTCAGTACAATCCCTCACTTGTACTCATAGACATAATAGACAATTCATATGCCTTCTCCTTTATCCTCCAAGCCTCCTATTTCCTTGCGCAACTTTCCCTAGGTGCTCCAGCTGTAACCTTGTGTGATACTAGTCTCACACACTTCTCCAACACACTGTAAAACTGCACAAATATCAAGGAATGAATTCCTTCTACATGAAAGAGATTTTCTTATAGGAAAATTCTTGCAACTAATAGTACACTATCCCTACCTTTAATCTGAACTGGGCCTTTATCTGAACTGACATGCATGAGTTATTTATGAGAGAATATTCAGTTATCTGGAGTACACTAGTTTCATGCATGCAAGCATTAACTGACTGAACTCACAATTAGTTCCTCAAACTATTTGGAACTAATTTAACTGGACTTAACTTAGTTAACTGAGATAACTAATTACAACTCAAATACAACTTATCCTTATCTCCTTAATTAATGGATAACTTCCTCAATCAAAGGGATACTATTGCATGACTTCACAAAGACTTCCGGCTTGAATTTATCCAACTAATTTACTCAAGATGAATTAATTAATTTTTTTTTTCAAACAACTGGTGAGACTAAATTCGAATTTTAATAATCAATTTTAATTCAAGGACAAATTAAAATTGGAATATTCTTAAGGAATTTAGACTTCTGTGATCCATAACATTGTTTAGAGAATTTTCGGCGAAATCACATCAATAATCATTTGTCGACGCGTTTCGAACCAACCAGTGTGGTTCATCGTCAGGACAAGTTGAAGAACTGATCCAGCTTAGCTAGTTAAATAGTTTAGGCAGAGACTCCAACGGTTAGATTTAAAACGACTAATTCTGACCTTATGACCCTATTCAAATAATTAATATTCTTGCTCAATTTTTATTTATTATTATTCCTAGAGATTAGTTAAAATAGGTAAAAATATATCAGTAAAGTACTCCTACTGGATATTAAATTATTAAATTATTTGATTATATAACTAAATCTAATTG
>APFE030376454.1:3280-27014 GCA_000404065.3 Pinus taeda | reverse complement strand
TTTTTCAAAAAGCCATAACTTCTTCATCCGGAAGCCTTTTTCAGAGCCGTTTTTTTTGAAACAGCCTAATTTTTCGAGATCTATCCATTGGAACACTTACTTTCAGCATCTTTAGCTTCAATTTTTTTTTAAATGGAAAGTCCATGCCAAGTCATTCTTGACAGCACTAACTACTTCCAATGGGTAGCCTACATGGAAGATTTACTTAGAAGTAAAGGTCTCTACAGAATAGCCACGGGCCAAGAGAAGAAACAAAAGATGAAGACAAGGTTGATAAATGGGAAAATAGACAAGATCAAGCACGTGGTTTGATAGGGATGTCTATTTCTCCTGATCATAGATTCCATATTGCAGAACTTGATACTCCTCATGAAGCATTGGAACAAATCACTAAAGTTTTTGGGATTAAAAATGAAATTAGAGCCCATCAACTTGAAAATGAGTTGCTTACATTGGATCCTAATAATTTTTCTTGCATTGAAGATTTCTTGTCCAAATTCAAGACCCTTAGATATCTCTTGGAAGGTGTTAAGGTTAAGAAAGAAGATAGTAACCTTATTTATTCCATCCTTACTAAGTTGGGACCAGCCTACTCTGTATTTGTTTCCACCTTCCATTCTACAAAGGAAGCTTTCATTTGTCAAGGAAAAGACTACAAGGCCCCTTCCTTTGACTCTTTTTGTGATTCTTTAATAAGAGAACAAGAAAAACTCTTACACCTTGGTCTTCTTAATCTTGGAAACTCTTCCAAGAAAGCGTTAGCCGCCCAGCAGCAACCAAATTTAAAGAATCCTATGAAGTCATATCCTAAAAAGAATGGTCCTAAACCAAACAAGGGTCCTAAGCAAACTCAGCCTCAAAATGAAAGATCATTTCAGCAAAATGATAAGACCAATAAAAACAAATGGAAGAAGACTGATAGACATTGTAACTTTTGTAATCGAGATGGCCACTTAGAATCTAAATGCTTTAAGAAGATGGAAGCCTTGGAAGCCGCAATGAAGAAACATAACATCCATGTGGAGCATTCTTCTACTTCAACTTCAACTTCATCTTCAGGAATGGCACTTTCTGCATGTCGTTGTCAATCATCTCAGTCTGGTTATGCATTAAATGTATCTTCTTCTTCTCATTCTCATGAGTGGCTCATTGATTCTGGAGCCTCTTATCACATGGCCAAAAATAAAGCCATGTTTTCTTCTTTACATGATTGTAACACCAAAAATATATATGTTGGTGATGATAGATCTCTTAATGTTGTAGGGACTGGAACTGTTCATCTAGACAATGGTCAGTTTAATGATGTATTATGTGTTCCAACCTTATCCAGCAACCTTCTATCTGTATATCAGATAACTCATTCAGGTGAAGGTAAAATTGTTGAATTTTCACCTCATGATGTTGTAATCAAGGATCTAAGAGATCCTAAACAGATTCTAGCTACTGGTATTGCTGATGATTCCACAAGGTTGTATAAGTTTCACAACTTTGGGTCATCAAATCTTCCTTCAGTATTTGTTGCTCATAATGATGAAGTGAGCAAACTTTGGCATGAGCGATTTGGTCACTTAAACTATCGCTCCCTTCAGCATCTATGTAAAGAAAATATGGTGACAGGTCTTCCTATGGTATCTTGCAGAGATGGTGTTTGTTCCGGATGTGTACTTGGAAAACATCATTGGGACAGTTTTGAAAAACGTGCCTCTTGGCACGCCTCAGCCCCTTTACAGCTTGTGCACAGTGATTTATGTGGTCCACTTCTTGTTGCTTCATTCTCTGGCTGCCAGTATTTCTTAACTTTCATTGATGATTTCTCCAGACGCACTTGGGTATACTTCTTAAAACTCAAGAGCGAAGTATTTAACACATTTTTGGCCTTCAAAGCCTTTGTTGAAAAACAATCTGGACATCAAATTCTTAAGCCAAGAACTGATAATGGTGGAGAATATGTTAAAAACACATTCATCAACTTTTGCACCGAAAATGGAATTCAAATGCAACATACTGTTCCATACACTCCACAACAAAATGGTGTATCTGAAAGGAAAAATCGCACCTTAAAGGAAATGGCTAACTGTATGCTGCAATCTAAAGGACTCAGTCTTAGTTTTTGGGCCGAAGCAATTAATTGTGCAAATTATATAATAAATCGGACTCCTACTAAGGTTCTAAAGAATATCACTCCAGAAGAAGCTTGGAGTTCCATTAAACCAGATGTAAGTCACTTTCGTGTTTTTGGAAGTGAAGCATGGGCCCATATTCCAGATGAAAAGCATAAAGCTTTAGAACCTAAGAGTGAGAAATGTACTTTTGTTGGATATTCTGAAGATGTAAAAGGTTATAGACTTATTCCATTTAAGTCCAAAAATGTTATCATTAGAAGAGATGTAAAATTTGATGAAAATAAATCGGCCTGCGAGCCTAGTCTGGCGGATGTGCCACCTCTTCCTATCTCTTCTACTCTTGAAAACATTTCTTCTTCAGATGATGAAAGTGAGGATGACAATCCTCCCCCACCTTCTCAAGATCCTCAACTTCCAAGATGGGTCCGTGCTACTCGGGATGCAGCAGGTGATCTTGCCGGTGATCTTACAGATCAGCGACGTACACTTTCTCAGTTTGAAAGAGCCTCTTCTTTACTGGCTCAAGCTCCAGTAAATCATGATCCTGACACTTTTGCAGAAGCTTCAGGCCATCCACATTTGGGAAGCAGCTATGAATGAAGAATATCATTCATTGTTGGCAAATGATACATGGGATCTTGTTCCTCTACCAAAGGGACGCAAACTTGTTAAATGTAAATGGGTTTACAGAACCAAGTATGGACCAGATGGGAAAGTTGATAAACATAAAGCTCGTCTTGTTGCTAAGGGTTTTCACAGGTTGAAGGCATTGACTACACTGAAACCTTCTCCCCTGTTGCCAAAATGACCTCTATCTGCCTTGTTCTTTCCCTTGCTGCCTCTTTAAAATGGGAAGTCCATCAGATGGATGTTAAATCTGCCTTCTTGCATGGGGACTTGCATGAAGAAATCTATATGGAACAACCCATTGGCTTCATCCAAACAGACTCCAACCTTGTATGTCGACTTAAGGAATCTCTTTATGGTCTCAAGTAAGCTCCTCGGGCTTGGTATGCCAAAATGGATAGCTTTCTTTTAGAATCTGGCTTTTCTAGGTGTTATTCTGACAATACTGTCTACACCAAGAAAGTGGGCAACTCTCTTTTCATCCTTGTTCTTTATGTTGATGATCTTATTCTTACTGGTAGTGATCCCAACCTTATAAACCATGTGAAGTCCAGCCTTAAAAAGAAATTTGAAATGACAGACTTAGGACACTTACACTATTTTCTCGGTCTTCAAGTCTTGCAATCCAAGGAGGGTATTTCCCTTTCCCAGTCCAAGTATGCTTGTGATATTCTTCGTCATTTTCACATGGAAGAATGTAAGCCAACCCCTTCTCCTTTCAGTCTGGAGTTAAACTTTCAGTCTTTTGTACTTCTCCTGAAGTTGATGCTACCTTATACCGTCAACTTGTAGGAAAACTCTTGTATTTAACCCATACTCGTCCTGACCTTTCCTTTGTTGTTGGCCTTGTTGCTCGTTTTTTGAAAAACCCCCGTGAAAGTCATTGGAAAGCAGCTAAAAGAATACTTCGTTATGTTCGAGGTACAATACAGTTTGGGATTCATTACAGTGCCAAAGCAACTCCTCTATTAGTTTGTTTCACTGATTCTGATTGGGCTGGTGACCCTGATGATCGGAAGTCTACTGCCGGTTATGTCTTCACTCTTGGTTCAGGACCTATTACATGGGCTTGTAAGAAACAGGCTGCCATTTCTCTTTCGTCAGCAGAAGCAGAGTATCGTGGTGCCGTGGAAGCTAGTAAGGAAGCCTTGTGGCTTCGTCAGATCCTATCGGAATTTGGCTTTGAGCAGTAGCATCCGACTACACTTTGGTGTGATAATCAAAGTGCCATTCAGCTTTGCAAAGATCCAGTTCAGCATCAGCGCAGCAAACACATTGAACTTCACATGCACTTCATCAGAAAGCTCATTCATGACCATGTTCTTGAAGTGCAATATTGTTCAACAGATGATCAGGTTGCAGACATCTTCACAAAGGCTCTCACAGAGGCGAAGTTCACTAAACTTCGATATATGCTTGGAGTTCAGGAAGTTGTCCCTAAGGGGGGATAGGCTCTAGTGCCTCCTTCCTTCTCCTATTGTGTCATATTGTAAATCCTTCAATCCTATCCCAAGTTGTTCTTAAGGGGGGATGTTAGGATATTCCGACACATAGGAAATAGTTAAGTTCAACTTGGTCTAGTATAGAGTTAGGTAAAGTGTGTTTTTTTACCGTTGTACATTTTGTAACTTACAATCCGACGGTCATGATATGTAGTGATCCGACGGTTCATTCTCTCCTCGGTATTACCGACACTTGATCCGTGGCTTGACACCCGATTGGTCCATGAATTCTATTTAAAGCGCATGAGGGTCATTTGTAGGTTCACCGTGCATGAGAGAAGCTTATGTAAATTTTCATTCTTTTATTAATAAATTGCCTGTAGTAGCCACGTTGGCGCAGGCCGTGGACTGTTTCCCTCTCTGAGGGTTTTAACCACGTCAAAATACTGGTGTATTGATCTGTGATCTGTTTGTGAGCGGTGTCCTTCTGGTGTTCTGTCTGAGGAACTTACCCTGTAAATTCCTACAGAAGGTATCTACCTCATTTAGACCATCATAAGTAGGTAGATCTCTTACTTCTGTTGACACGCAGTGCAGCAACCTTGTCATCATATTGCAGTTCAACATAGTTAAATCGTGTAACCAATTCCGCCATCACTCTATTTCTTCATCAGAATCCAAAGTGTAGGAGCTCTCGCGCTTCGATGTAATCCGTCCATCCGTGGTGGGATTCACCTAGTTTTGGTCTCATGTTGTAATCTTATAGCTACAGTCTAAATAATCATCATTCTCATAGTTACGAATCAGTTTCGTATAGCACAATCCTTCAGTAGGGTCCAGGGGTATAATTATGCGCAGTGACTTCTTTTCAAAGATCATTTTTCGCTTCTTCATATTAATTACCCTGTTCATATTGGTGGCCCCATCAATTCCTAGGAGCATGGGGTAGGAATTGTTTTCATCAACAGTCTCTATTACTTCGAAATCTACCAGCGTGCTCACTCCCTCAATATCCACAGTTATTCCCTACAATCACCCCATAGGTATTATTTTCTTCTCGTTCGCCATCCTTAGTTGAATCAGAGACCATTGCAGTGTAGGTCTCCCCATTCGTTCCCGTGTCTATTTCAGTAGAACATTTGCATCTGATCCCAAATCTAGAATGACTTAGTACATCTCGTATTCTCCAATCTGCGTGGTGAGTCTCACTTCTTGTCTCGTTCTTGTTTTATGTTTTCTGATCTTCCAGACTATGCGTGGTTCTCCTGGTGTGTTCCCAACGCATCTATTGATGAGTTCTTGTAACCCTTTCATAGCCTTACTATCACGCAATAACTTCATACATGTTTCAAGAAAAGTTGTCAGTATGGATGGCTACATTTCTGGCTCTGGTTTATCCTTGCTTCTTGAATTGGAGGCATCAATGAACCTCTTCTTAGCTTCCATGAAGGTTTCCCGAGTGTGCTCCAAATCAAACTCCACTACCTTCGTTAGAGCTTTGTGAACCCAAGTAATATCTTCTGGTTGTTTGCTTTCGTCATCTCCTGTCGTGAATCCACTTTCGAGCATAATTTTTACATTCGGGTCTTGCTTGCGTGGCTCACAACTCATCATCTATAGGTTCTTAGTCAGGGGAGGTGGTAGCGCTCCTTTGTCGCATATCCTAGTTATCACCATAGGACAATATTTTGTCTCATGATCGAATAACATGCAATACTTTCGTGACGGGTGCATTGGATTGGTGCAATCGCGGGCATAGTGTCCTGGCCCTCCACAATTGTAGCAATCAATTTTCCACGACCTCTACCAAGTCCTCCTCCACCTCAGCCTCATCTGCGCCCCTAAAATTCTATTCGTGCCATTCCCGCATTCGGGTCAAGTGGCCGTATTTCGGCCTGAACTATATAGTTGGGAGTTCTATCCATCATCAATTCATAGCTTCTACATGTACACTCGTCATGCCCCACCAACCTACAAAAGTTTCAGAACAACTATTGCGAGTTTTTCATTTACTTCTGTAACAAGCGACAATTGTTTGTGGCACGTTTTCCAGCCATTTAACATATTGTACACCACAAAGCAGGTGCCGCACTAGGTCCTGCTTGGGATTCTAGCCTTAATGGAATCAGCCCTCCTCCTGCGAGGTAATTTGTTAAAACCAAGCAGTGGTCTTTGTCATGACCTTGGCTTTTGCATTTTATGCACCACACTTCTACGCGCACTTCCAGTCGAACCGTCCTATCCTATTTTAGACTCTGCATCTCAAGGCACAGATTCTTTAGTTGCGTGTTGATCTGCTGAACTCCCAGGTTAGGATCCTACATCGAGCTCTCGTGTAGCCTCATAGCAATCTCTAAGGCCTCTACTTGAGTTGTTATCTTTCGCTACGATAGCGCACTCCTTAAATGTGGTAGTAGCTACAAACCACTCGTGATGTTGTCCATCTGTTAGATTCATATTTGCTTCATGAATCATACATTTTAGCCTCTGATCTAGTTCCAAAGGTGTCTCACCTAGTAGCATCATGATCTCTTTAAATCCCACGATTGACTACGCTTCATATTTAGGCTTGCTAAATTCTCTATCTAGCACTATTTGAATATCTGCGGCTCTTGCATTTGGGTTATCGTTGGTGTACTTACTATACCAGGTCAGTGCGCAATCTTGTAGGGCACTAACCAGTGTCACTTTCTTTATATGGTCATTTGTAACACCTTGTACTTCCCATACAGCCCTTATAATGAACTAGAATTGGTCTGGGTCTTCATTTCCCAAGCCTTTGAACATAGGCAACTTCATTGTGCTTTACATACTAAGTCGCGATGGCTGGAGGTGGTATGGGCAAAGATGGAGGTGAAGCCAGTGGTGGTGTGGGTGGAGGTGGTATTCATAGAATTCTTTGTCTTATTAGATGAATAACACTTTGTGGAGAGAACTTCACGAGCTCTTCCTCGTATCCTCGCAGAGGTGAAATCAAGGGGCTATTTTTTGGACCTTTATTTCCTTCATTCCTGTAAACCTTTCCACTTCGCGTAGCCCCAAACATCAAGGTAACTTCATAACCCACTTTTCGCACAACAACATTTTAATCCAAGTATTCAAAGACTTACTTACCTGATGGTCCTTTGAGAAAGCGTCACTCTGCCTTGCAGTAGCTAACTAAGGTGTCAACTGCAAACTCAGTAATGAATCCTCCTATAATACGATCAAGCCAATGATCGATGGTGCGTACAATATTATCCTCCAATGCTTCCAACCTTCGCACTAGCTCTGGGGTCCACACAATAGGACCATGAATTTTCCACCTTCCTTGGCTATCTGCTATCTTTGGGAAGAACTTGTATAGCTTAGTAGGGAAGGAAGCGAAAAAGATTTCATGGATATTTGTATACAAGTAGTTGTCTAGCCACTCTTCTTTTGATAGTTACAGGTTTTTGTTCTCTTGCGCCGCGAACTTGTGAATTCTTATGTCCAACTAGCCTTCAATTTCTTTCTTACTTGGATTCCAGTGATACAACATCACACGTCTCTCATGCAAATTCTAGTCCCAAAAACAAAACCATTTGTTGGCTTATGGGGGCCTAACCCAAATTTAGAGTTATTTAGCCAAACAAAGCCCTACACCACTAGCCCTTTCAGCATCAGCCCGCTGAGCGTTGACTGAAGTCTCACCAGAAGCTGTATGGGGGCATGTTGGAACCATGTTTTCACACCCTTGAGATGTATGTGATGTTGGATTAGTCCAACTAAACCTGCCTTCATGCAGGTAGCTTCACGCACTGTTCTACCCTTCAATACCTTCATGATTTGTTATAATAGACTTCCCCGCAGCCCTAACTAGGGGCTGAATTCCTTTCGCGTTGCTAAGGAAACGAACTGTGATATCTCCTAAACTATGCCAAGTATCTTACTTATCTTATTAACAAGTCCCAATTATCTTTGCGTAAACAAATATTCTATCTTGCGTTCACTTAGCCAATACAATTATACAAATTCACACATCATATAAGCACTAAAAGTGAAATTCATAACGAATATAACAAATGCATAAAATAGGAAACAAAGACTCATAATTGATATAAAATTCTCCTTATTAATACTTCCATTATTTACAGACTCGACTTGCCCTGTGCACTCAGCTGCAAGGGTCCGCACACTCAGCTACAGACTACTAGGCCTCTGCGCACTCAGCTGCAGAGCCTCTTCCTACACTACTACCCAAAACTAGACTTTACACTTCAAAACCATCTTTGCATATATCATTATTCTTTAGACATTTTGTGATTCTCTCTTTTAACTACTTAGAGCTTCCCTCTATTTACACAATCGCATGGTCCATGGAACATGGGTAGATCTTTTACATTCGACATTACATTATAAAAATTAAGGGTGGGAAACCCTATGACTCTTTAAGAAAATGCTTGTTCTGCGCCCACAAAATGCAGATTCTTTACATTGGAATTACAAAATAAACCAAAATCTGGGCTTTAAGCCCCAAAACTTCCCTTGGGGGGTCCTGCGCCGAAGATTTTTAATATAAAATTATGCTTCTTATAAGTAATTTTGACCTAGATTTTTGACATATATTATATTGGTTTTTTAGACAAAATACTTTTCAATTTTATTATCAACCTAATTTGCGACCCCTCTTTAAAATATGGGTGGATCACAAAGTCACATAATAGGTTGAAAAAACCTTTTCGTAAGTAATTTCAAGGTGCATTTGAGGCATTAAAAAAGGCTTATGGTTGTAGTGCTTGCTAATTCTCTTCTACTAATTAACCATGAATATGAAGAGGATCAAAATAAACACCATGAAGGGGAAATCAATTTTCCTTGGTGAAGAGATAGAGAGGTTGTAGATGAGTGTAGAGGTTGGGTAACTAAGGAATCTTTCACCCATTAGTTAAATTGATCATTAGTTATTTGAGAGGCACATTTTAATCTTCCAAGTTATTCCTAGAAAACATTCAACATATTGGACTCTTTCTGCCTACACTAAAGAGAATTATAAGGAAGAAAATTCCTAAGGCATTGTCAACTATAGTAGGGGAATATCTTCTGTATGTCGTGTGGGGAAGTGAAAGAGAGTGCCATTGAGATTTGTGGGTTATATTATATGTGTAATGATTTGTAATGAGTGAAGTAATAATAAAATGAGAGAAATGGGTTGGGTTGAGTGAGTCTAAGCCTATATCTTACATTGATTTTCCTTAGTGACCTCATAACCCAACTTGGGGATGGCATCTTAAGTGGATGCCTATGACTAGGAGGAAAACTGTTCATATGAAACTAATTTCCTTGGACCATACTTAGTTAAAAAACAAGTGTCTATGAAATTGGATTGAATAATATTTACTATAATAAATTTACATGGATTATGCATGTTACGTGTAGTAAGGTTTAATTTAAACATCGATTCTTCATTGCTATGAAATGTTAATGAATTCTTGTTTAATCCCATTTAATTTTTGTTATTACACCTTATGTGTGCATTTAAATGAATTACATACCCCCTTAAGAAAACCATATTTATGTTATAATGGCGAAATGGTCCCCCAAGGGCTGAAAATTTAATGACCTATAAGTGGCTATCCATCTATGGCTAGAAATGCATGGGATGGAGATGCCACATTACTTTTGCTACCCCTTAAAAGTTCTGACTTCTTACTAATGTTTAATTGCCACTTTAACTAGTTCAACCAATTTCTTAAGTAGGCTCACCATTTTGTTTTTGAATTTATCTTGCATGTTTGTAGTCCATTCATCCCATCATAGAGTCATCTCCCAAAAACACAAACAACATAAATATGACATATCCACAATCTTGATTTTTCTTAGTCATTCAAGATCCAATATTAGATAAACTGGCATAATTTCGTTGTAGCTTCATGTATAATTGAAATGATTCCTTTGACTCAAACATGTTATTAGGTTTAGCTTCAAATACTACAATTACTTTTGTTCAAGGCCTGATTGTTCTACCAAATTTAATTTTGATTCCATTGGATTACGAGATGGAGAATGAAAATATAGTAATTAAAACCATGATTTTTTTATCCTTCCAATTTAAATAAAAGCTACTTTGTTTAATGAGAAAAGAGTGCAAGAGAAGATGTTGAGATAATCTGTGAGCCTTCTTAAGTGATCCTATTACCAATCCAATTTATTCCATTAAAAAAAACACTCTTCTAATGCTAGATAAGTGTCCCATATATATTGTAAAAAAAATAAAGAGAAGAAAGTTAATATAATTCAATAAATTTATAAAAATCAATCCTCAACCCCTCTTGCTTCATAAAAATGGATAAAAAGACATGAATATAGCCAAACCTATTAATTCTAAAAAATATTACTTATATTTACAAAGTGTAACAACTTATTCATTAATATACTCTTTATTTTCTATTCTTAAATTAAGATATTAATATTTTGTCAAATTATTTATAAAATTGGGTACTTCACTTTGAAACATTTTAACAAAATATCCATGCTAATTGTAAAAACTCAACCTATACTAAAAATTCCTAGGAAATTTAGTCACACTATAATTATCAAAGGGAATTACATGGTAAATTTTTGTGAGTCAACAATAATTCCTAAGCACCATTAAACACCCACGTGCACACATTCTCACCTCTCTTAGATATGGGAATTTAAATTTTGTTCCCTTTCTTTTCTACCATTTTCATTTTCTAAATTCTCACAATATATTCACTCCACCATTTCCATTTTCTAAATTCTCACAATATCTTCACTGGCGCATTCTTCAATCCATTTGAAACCTGCGGGCTTCTGGATCTGCAAGGTATCACATTCTCGAATTCACATTCCCACTCACCAGGTATTTATGCTTGCTTATCGATACAATTCTACAATGTCGATTTTCCAACTCGGAGTGAAACCAATTACCTCTGCATCTCTATACCTCAATTCAGATTGGAAATAGCCGCATTTAAACACCTGTGGGGGCCACCACAGTTTCGATGAGTTAGGGAAAAACATATACGATTTTAGGTCTAACCCTAAGTGTCAGATTTGGAAAATAAGGACGAAATCTCACTTAAAAGGGCAAAGAAAATGGCATTCTTTAAGGGAATGGAGATTACAAGAGGGATGGAGATAGCCCAAAGAAGAGAAACCTTGTTGGATTGAATTTGGCATACGCTTTGTTTGGCTTTCAATTTTTTTAGTATGGGGCAAGGATTTCACAATTTCACTACCTTCTTGAATACAACTACTCGGGCATCTGTAGACATTACCTTTGATGTTTCTGCTAATATGATAATCTCGATGACTCTTCTAATGCATCAGATAAGTATGTCATTTCATCCCTTACTTGACCTTAGTCTCTGTCCTCTTTTTTATGTGATTCCATTGGATGGGTGCTTTGTGTTTTTTTTTGTTTGCTAACTGCCTTGAATTTGAAATAAAGACATTTTACAAGGACAAATGCAAGTTATAATAATCTTGTGATACATCTTCCTCAGACCTTGCAAAGAATTCTGGTATTACATTTACTGTGTTCTATCGATTTCTTATTAGCCAATGTTACGTACTACATATGTATTTTTTCTTTTTATGTTGTTAGTATAATGTCGATTAAGTTGATTTGGCAGATATTGGTTCTGAAATTAAGACTAGAAAATGATTGCACACGGGAAACTAGAAAGTATGATACAGTTATTCTACTAAGAGATATGTGTATTTATGTGCAATATATGGTAAAAATTGACTATTGTTGAGAATAAATCCACATGTTTTTGTGTTGTATGCCTCAAGCTTACAATTATGGCCTTTTTACTTGGCTGGAGTTAGCATGGTGGTTCTTATTGTAATTTTGAGTGTACAAGATAGATGAGAGAGAATTTCAAATGGACTAGTGTAATCACTAAGTCACATGATACAATGGGGTTGGTCTCATTGTATATCATTACTTTAGGTAGTTATTCTACATTGTATTTTTTAAATACCCCTTTTAATACAATATCAATAATTATTTCCCGTATAATTAAGGATAATCACAAAATTCGAAATACATCCTCACTCAAACTTAAACAAGGCAACACTGCTCAGTTCTAACTTCTAAGACATCTTATATGTGGAGTTTAAATTGGTAAGTTATTGAACAAGAATTAAGATAAGTAGTCATCACACAATTCAATATCATTGTATTTAGAATAATTATCTGGATCGATGCCCCATTACAGTATTATAGTTCTTCTTTCTTATTTCACAGTATGGGGGTTTTCATTTTTAGAAGTAGTATGAAACCTCTGAAGGTAGACTAAATTCACTTTCTGGAACTCAGAAAAATATTAGCTTCTAAAATTAAAAGATGCATACAATTGTCCCTTTTTATGCTTTCAGAACTTCAAATTTGAGAGAATTGGTTTCCTCTGAAAAATATAAGCTTTCTAGAATACTATTGTCTTCTTCTGGTATGACTGCATCTTGGATGGTGGGCTACTCGAAATTGCTGCTAACTAATATTCTTGGTTGTTGTGTGGATTAAATTTTTTCCCTACTGTATAGTAGCTTAAAATGCTGATTTTTGAAGAGGAACATTCACATTATTACTTTGTAAAGGAACATGTTTTTCTTTTGTGGCATGCACATTCACTTTAGAGTACGCTCCTTTTGACCTTGTCCCAACATCCACATAGGTTAATCAATCTGACACACACTGCTCCAAACATAAAATAAATGGAAACTACAAAAATGCTTAGATATGAAAATTAGAGTAGACATAACAAGATGAACATCAAAATTTTCTGTCCAATTTATTTTGCGGATTGTTGGGAATTGAATGCACTTGAAATGTGTTAGAAAGTTGTTCCATTCCTTTGGAAGCTTTCTATCCACAAATTAATCTATAAACTCCTTGATATGATGCCACTAGTTAGATGATGGTGAAAAATGAATCAAATGAATGTTTGTGTGACTTAAATAAGTGAGAATCATGGTTTGGGAGGACTTCACCACCTTGTTTTGATATAGGAATAAAAAGAGAATTAAAATACATTTTTTATTAGTTATTTTTATATGCTTGTAGGTGTCAGTTGGAAGAGGGAGAGTTTAGAATTACTCATGGTATTGTGGTAATCCTGGGACTTCTTATTACTTTGGAACGTCACTCTTAAGTACTAAGGTTGTCTTACTTTAGTAAAGGATATCACCACTTATCTTACTTATCATCCATTGTGTACCGAGGATGATAGGGAAATCCCTAAAGATACTAAAATGCTTGGAGGATGGGGAATAGATAATTGGTTTCTTTTCTAACATTCTACCCATATTTATCCAACCTTCACATATTTACACCTACAACAATTTTGTACACATACAACTAATGGAATGTAGAGTGCGCAACAAGCAATATTTTTTTTTTTGTAATTTCATTATTTTGTGAATATTTGCATTGTTTGGTACGTATTTAGGTTCCAAGTTAGGTGCCTCTCTCAACCCTTAACTAGAAATCTCCTTGATTTTCTTGACGACCTACACATGCTGTCAAGCCCTATTTGGGTTTTGGGTAGGAACTTGCCAAGGTGATAGGGAGTTGAGAATCTCTCCCCTGCCCTCTTGTTGCATCCCTTAATATAATTTTTAAATATATTTTTATGTCTACAACAGTTTAATTTCAAAGTCATTCCTTTCCTATTTAATTTATTCTAGAAACTGTGTTTGTATTCTTATGTCTAAGTTGAAAATTATTTCCATGGGATAGCTCTAGCGTTTAACTACTTTGAGCTTCATGTAGGAGTTGTCAGGGTTCTTTACCAGGGCTGGCTTCCTCTTTTGTGTGCCTCTCTTGACATTTGTAGTGGGTTAGTCTGGGTATACATTCGATACCATCTACAAATTGTAGGGAAGTGTCTGGGTTATCCCCACCTGGTTTTCCCTAGAAAAGAAGTTGAAATTTTTCTCCACATTGTGAACTTTATGTCGTTAAATATTTTTGTAAAAAGAATATATTTTTTTAAGTGAAAATATTAGACGCATAGATACATATTTCTTTATTGCGTAATTTTTAGAAAGTGCTTCCTTTGAAACTATCCATGTGTGCAAAATCTTGGGGGGTTTGCTGTGAGGTTTTCTTTAGGAAAATGTTTAAAACTCTCTCTGAATTGTTATAAAGGCTAGGCTTTTTATTGCTGCGAGGATATATTGATGAACCATTGTCTATGAAGGCATCAACATGGAAAATAATGAGCAAAATAAGTGATTACTTTTAATCTTTAACTGATTATTATGCTCTTGGAAACAAGGTTGCCTTTTAATCCTGGAATCTATTTTGTGGTAATGTGAACCCTTTAGGTTGAGAACGTTGTTTACAGAAGGATTGAAGGAATATTGTTCTGTGGGTAGCACTAACAAACATTGCAATAAATATATGTTGAAAACAAGGTCTAACAAGAATAATCAAGTGTGTGTGTGTGTGTGTGTGTGTGTGTATATATATATATATAATATATATAATTAGACGAATTGTCTAAGCCAACAGGTTCTAAATTTAAGGAGAAATGATGTTCTATATCCAAATTCCACTATGATGTTCATTAAAGTGACACTTGTTTTAAAATAAAATATAAAATTGTTTTGTAGTATAACTAACACTTGAAACTTGATAGGAAGAAATGTCAAAAATGGGGAGAGGAGTGCATAAAAATCCATTGCATGCCTAGGAAAAGCACATATATGGCCACAAAGTATTAACTAGACTTCAAAATATGGAATTATGCATGTTTACTACATGTCCTATTTAATCCATAATCTTGCATATGTTATTCAAATGTGTTGTGGGCCATAGGCTCAGCATATGAGATTCTCTAGCCCTAGTTAATGGTTAGGGGCCTTTCAATTGACTGTTTCTTTCTAGTGTGACCTAGCTTGCTATCGCCATTTTATTTTACAGAGGTTCTCTTCACTGCATGGTTGTAGGTTCATCCTCACCTTTACATTTATTTTCACATTTTTTTCATTTTCTAGAGAGTAAATGCCCTAAGAATTCCTTGTTGACGTATACATGAGTGTCACTTACTTGCTTATCGTCACTATTGAACATAAAAATAAAGTCTTTCTTTCTTCCTTTCTCATCCTAAAGAAACACAAGGAATAAGTGACCTATCGTAATGTGGTGATGATGTGTGGAACATCACAATATGCCCCCATATAATAATTGACAAATCATAATTGTTGAAATTGGGGACCTCCTTGCAACACTCCACTTCGTAGGGTATAGAAAAAAAAACATCAATATTTGTTTCATACAGTGAAGGTCATTATCATCTACCTGGTAATATTATGCTTTAAATGTCTCTAATAGGAAAATAGTACCACTACCTATTAGTTCAACTTTTAAGACTTGGACATTTGTTAGTAGCAGAACGCAAGTCATTAGAACTTCTTTATTTTTATCTATAAAGTGACAGCTACTACCTGAAAATATTAGTCAAACTTATGTTAGAATGGGAAACGTTTGTTATAAAATACCATAGAAAAAGGCCTGGACATGAAAATCTTAAATCAAGCTAAACCAGAAGTAGGAAAAATAAGAATTTGAATATGCTTTTGCTGATCTCTGAATTATAGAAAACTAAATAAAATGATTATCTATAAGAAACTGTGCTTCTTTTGTAGGAACCTTGCTTGTAAGTCTAGATGTTTGAACGGTAGCATCAACAGATGTTGCCTTAGGAGTAAGATGTAGAATCTCACAAATAAGTTGTTGGCACTCACTCTATCATCCCAAGTTAAAGCAAGTTTCCACACATCAGCTAAAACAAGTAAACATGTAGATGAAAGAAATTCCATAATGTGCCTACCAAACAACGTTTTTTGGAAAATCAGAATTCCACAATGACAACAACTTTTGCTGGATTGATGTTTAAGTTTACTTTGAATAAATAAGTAGTTCACTAGTTGACCATGATATAGGATTTAAGAAAGTTAACTATCACATGAAATAAATAGGATTTTTCTCTTACAAAAGCACTGACTGCATGGTACATACCCGCAAATCCATTAGGGAGAAGCCCAAACTGTAGCTTCCAGTTGCACGAGTAGAATCAGAATTAGGATTCTAGCTTAAATCTCCATTTAGTGTGTTCAGTGAGATATATTTACCCTAAAATGTAGACTTCAGTTCCATCATTTATCCAACTAGAACATGGTTTTTAGTAATTTTCCAATGTTTTCACGTCAATGCATACCAATAAATTAAAGGAGAAGGGTTATCATATGAATTTTGAAAAAAAAAACAGAATGTAAGGATGAGTCCTGATAACTAAGGTAGAGAATGGGAGGTATACATAAAAGGTGAAGTTCACCTAGTATTTGAACAACCATTTCTAGTATTGATTCTAAAAGCTTCTATGTTGCCACTTTATTTGGACCCATAGGAGCTGTTAATGATGAAACTTGCCCTACTGGAGGTGTTGGAGCTATGACTATTCTAGCATTCTGATATTTTTGTTTTCCTGGAATTTTGTAACCATCGAACCCTATTATGTTGGAATGTTTCAAACCAGGAACTGTTCTTTTTGAAACTTGATCTATACGAGGCCACGATGTATCTAGTGCTACTGATTTGGCTTTTATTTCAGATATGATAATTTCATGAATTGTAGGTCTAAGCCTCTAACTGTCACACAGTCAATCTTGTAAGAAAAGAAAATCTTACAGCCTCAACATTTGAAAACAAGTAACTATGGTAATAATTTCCTTTTCTAGCTATAATTCAATGAAAAGTCTAAGCCAAATCCTCAAATCACAAATAAAAAACAAAATTTGATGTTATCATAAAAAAACAAAAGATTTTATAGATGGATCTCATTCTGTTTTACAGAGGTGCTCTTCACTGCATGGTTGAAGGTTCATCCTCACCTTTACATTTATTTTCACATTTTTTGTAATTTTCTAGAGAGGAAATGCCTTAAGCATTCCTTGTTAACGCACACATGAGTGTTACTGACTTGCTTTTCATCACTACTGAACATACAAATAAAGTCTTAGATGCTCACTTTTCTTAATTTAGGTGTTTTTCTTTGTTCTGTTTTATGCACTAATTTATCTTTAAGAAAATTTCCCCTTTGTTTCTAGCAAGAGTCTGAAAAGCTCCTGAAAGTGGTCTCCTATATGAACTATGTTTCAAACTAGATCAGTGACTACATTATACATATTTTATATGTTTCAAAAAGTGTGGGTCCATCAACTACATCATAGATATGAAAGAACCATTTATGCCATCTGTATGGATAGCATGTTATAGGTAATGGTGGATAGGAACTTGCCTTGGACCCTTCCCATTCATGCAAGCCCTTATGATCCACCTAGCTGTAAATGCTGGTCTTTGAAGAGGAACGTTCACATTATCACTTTGTAGAGGAACATGTTTTGCATTTGTTGCATCCACATTCACTTTAGATTATTCTCTTTTTGACCTTGTCCCAACATCCACATAGGTCAATCAATTTGACACACAATGCTCCAAATATAAAATATATGAAAACTATAAAAATGCCTAAATATCAAAATTAGAGGAGACATAACAAGGTGAACATCAAAATTTTATGTTTTATGCATAGAATTATTTTGAGGAAAAGTGACCCTTTGTTTCTAGTAAGAGTCTAAAAACACCTAAAAATGGTCTCCTTTATGTACTATGTTTCAAACTAGATCAATGACTACATTTTAAATATTTTAGATGTTTCAAAAAGTGTGGGTCCATCAACTACATATATTTGAAAGAACCATTTATGCCGTCTGTATGGATAGCGTGCTATAGGTAATGGTGGATAGGAACTTACATTGGACCCTTTCCGTTCATGGCAGCCCTTATGATCCACCTAGCTGCAAATGTTGATCTTTGCAGAGGAACATTCACATTATTACATTGTAGAGGAACATGTTTTGTGTTTGTGGCATGCACATTCCCTTTAGAGTATTCTCTTTTTGACCTTGTCCCAACATCCACATAGGCCAATCAATCTAACACACACTGCTCCAAATATAAAATATATGAAAACTATAAAAATGCCTTAATATCAAAATTGGAGGGGACATAACAAGATGAACATCAAAATTTTTTGTACAATTTATTTTGTTGATTGTTGGGAATTGAATGCACTTGAAATGTGTTAGAAAGTTGTTCCATTCCTTTGGAAGATTTCTATCCACAAATTAATCTATAAACTCCTTGATATGATGCCACTAGTGAGATGATGGTGAAAAATTAATCAAATGAATGTTTGTGTGACTTAAATAAGTGAGAATCAATGTTTGGGAGGACTTCAACACCTTTTTTGATATAGGAATAAAAAGAGAATTAAAACAAACTTTTTATTAGTTATTTTTATATTATTGTAGGCGTCATTTGGAAGAGGGAGAGTTTAGAATTACTCATGCTATTGTGGTAATCCTGGTACTTCTTATTACTTGGGAACGTCACTCTTAAGTACTAGGGGTGTCTTACTTTAGTAAAGGATATCACCACTTATGTTGCTTGTCATCCATTGTGTACTGAGGATGATAGGGAAATCCCCAAATATATTAACATGATTGGAGGATAGGAGGCAATGAATTGGTTTCTTTTCTAACATTCTACCCACATTTACCCAACCCTTCACCTATTTCCACCTAGCACAATTTTGTACACATACAACTAATGGAATGTAGAGTGCGCAACAAGCAATATTATTTTTATAATTGCATTCTTTTGCGAATATTTGCATTTTTGGGTACCTATTTAGGTTACAATTTAGTTGCCTCTCTTAATGCTTCACTAAAAGGCTCCTTGATTTGCTTGACGACTTGCATGCATTCCTATACATCATGACAAACCCTATTTGGGTTTTGTGTAGGAACTTCCTAGGGTGAAAGGAAGTTGAGAATCTCTCCCTTACCCTCTTGTTGCATCCCTTAATACAATTTTTATTTTTATTTTTATGTCTACAACAGTTTAATTTCAAATTCTTTCATTTCCTATTTAATTTGTTTTGGAAACTATGTTTCTATTCTTATGTCTAAGTTGAAAATTATTTCCATGGGATAGCTCTAGTGTTTAAGTGCTTTGACCTTTATGTAGGAGTTCTCAGGGTTCTTTCCCAAGGTTGGCTGCCACTTTTTTCTGCCTCTCTCAACATCCCTAGTGGGTTACTCTGGGTTTATATTTGATAACATCTGCAAATTGTAGGGAAGTGTCAAGGTTTTCCTCACCTAGTTTTCCCTAGAAAAGAAGTTGAATTTTTTCTCAACATTGTGAACTTTATGTCGTTGAATATTTATGTAAAAAGAATATATTTGTTAAAGTGAAAATATGAGATGCATAGATACATATTTCTTTGTTTCCTGATGTTTAGAAGGTGCTTCTTTTGAAACTATCCATTTGTGAAAAATCTTGGGGTGTTTCCTGTGAGGTTTTCTCTAGGAAAGTGTTGAAAACTCTCTTTGAATTGTTATAAAGGCTAGGCTTTTTATGCCACTGGAATCTATTGATGAATCATTGCCTATGAAGGCATCAACATGGAAAATAATGAGAAAAACCAGTGATTACCTTTAAGCTTTAACTAATTGTCCTGCTCTAGGAAACAAGTTTTCCTTTTAATCTTGGAATCTATTTTGTGGTAATGTGAACCCTTGAGGATGAGAACATGGTTTACAAAAGGATTGAAGGACTACTATTCCGAGGGTAGCACTAACACACATTGCAATCAATATATGTTGAAAGCAAGGTATAACAAGAATAATCAAGTGTGTGTGTGTGTGTGTGTGTGTGTGTGTGTGTGTGTGTGTGTGTGTGTATATATATATATGAATTGTCTGAGCCGACAGGTTCTAAATTTCAAGAGAAATGACGTTCTATATCCAAATTCCACTATGATGTTCATTATAGTGACACTTGTTTTAAAATCAAATATAAAATTATTTGGTAGTATAACTAACACTTGAAACTTGATTAGCAGAAATGTTAGAAATGGGGAGAGGAGTGCATAAAAATCTATTGCATGCCTAGAAAAATCATAGGTATGGCCACAAAGTATTAACTAGACTTCAAAATCTACAATTATTCATGTTTACTACACATCCTATTTAATCCATAATGTTGCCTATGTTATTCACATGTGTTTTGGGCCATAGGCTCAGTATCTGGGATTATTCGACCCCCGTTAATGGTTAGGGGCCTTTAAACTCACTGTTTCTTTCTAGTGTGACCTAGCTTGTTGTCCCCATTCTCTTTTACAGAGGTGCTCTTCATTGCATGGGTGTAGTTTAATCCTCACCTTTACATTTATTTTCACATTGTTTATCATTTTCTAGAGAGGAAATGCCCTAAGCATTCCTTTTTGACGTACACATGAGTGTCACTAACTTTCTTTTCATCACTACTGAACATAAAAATAAAGTCCTTCTTTCTTCCTTTCTCATCCTAAAGCAACACAAGGATAAGTGACCTGATGTAATGTGGTGATGATGTGTGTCATGTCACAATATGCCCCCATATAATAATTGACAAATCATAATTGTTGAAATTGTGGAGCTCCTCAGGCTTCTCCTAAAATCTAATTGCAACACTCCACTTCCCAGTGTATAGAACATAAAACATTAGTATTTGTTTCATAAAGTGAAGGTCATTATCATCTACCTAGTCATATTATGCTTTAAATGTCTCTAATAGGAAAATAGTACCACTACCTATAAGTTCAACTTTTAAGACTTGAACATTTGTCAATAGCAGAATGCAAGTCATTAGAACTTCTCTATTTTTATGTATAAAGTGACAACTATAGCCCAAAAATATTGGTAAAAATTATGTTAGCATGGGAAACGTTTGTTATAAAATACCATAGAAAAAGGCTTGCACATGAAAATCTTAAATCAATATAAATGAGAAGTAGGCAAAATAAGAACTTGAATATTCTTTTATTGATCTCTAAATTATAGAAAAACTGAATAAAATTATTGACTGCAACCAATCATGTCTCTTTTGCATGAACCTTGCTTGCAAGTCTAGTTATTTGAATGGCAGCATCAACAAATGCTTCCTTAGGAGTAGCACCTATAATCTCATAAATAAGTTGTTGGCATACACTCTGTCAGGCAAAGTCAAATCAGATTTCCACACATCAGTTGAAACAGATAAACATGTAGATGAAAGAAATTGTATAACATGCCTACCAAACAACTTTTATTGGAAAATCAACATTCCACAATGACAACAAATTTTCATGGATTGATGTTTAAGTTTACTTCGGACAAATAAGCAATTCACTAGTTGACCATGATATAGGATTTAAGCAAGTTAACTATCACATGAAAGAAATGTGATTTCTCTCTTACAAAAGCACTGACTGCATGGTACATACCTGTAGAACCATCAAGGAGAAGCCCAAAATGTAGCCTCCAGTTGCATGAGCAAAATCAGGATTAGGATTCCTGCTTAAATCTCCATTTATTGTGTTCGGTGAGCCGGATTTACGCTAAACTATAGACTTCATTTCCATCATTTCTCCAACTACAACATGATTTTCTGTAATTTTCCAGCGTTTTCATCTCAATGCATACCAAGAAATTGAAGGAGAAGGGGTATCATATGAAATTTGAAAAAGAAAAGAATGTAAGGACGAGCAGAGATAACTAAAGTAGAGAATGGAAGGTATACATAAAAGGTGAAGTTCACCTAGTATTTGAACAACCATTTCCAATATTGATTCTAAAAGCTCCTATGCTACGACATGAGTTGGACCCATAAGATCCATTAAAGATGAAACTGGACCTACTTCAGGTGTTGGAGCTATGACTATTCTATCATTTTGTTATTTTTGTTTTCTTGGAATTTTGTAGCCAACCAACCCTACTCCGTTGGAATTTTCAAACCAGGAACTGTTGTTTTTGAAACTTGATCTATATGAGGCTATTGTGCATCTAGTGTTGTTGATTTTAATTTTATTTAAGATGTGATAATTTCATGAATTGTAGGTCTAAGCCTCTGACTGTCACACAATCAATCTTGTAAGAAAAGAAAAGCTTACAGGCTCAACATTTGGAAACAAGTAACTATGGTAATAATTTCCTTTTCTAGATATAAATCAGTGAAAAATAGAACCCAAATCCTCAAATCACAAATAAAAAACTAAAAGTGATGTTATCATAAAAAAAAAACGATTTTATAGATGGATTTCATTCTATTTTACAGAGGTTCTTTTCACTGCACGGTTGTAGGTTCATCCTCACCTTTACATTTATTTTCAGACTGTTTGTCATTTTCTACAGAGGAAATGACCTAAGAATTCCTTGTTGACATACACATGAGTTTCAATGACTTGTTTTTCATCACTACTAAACATAAAAATAAAGTCTTAGATGCTCACTTTTCTTAATTTAGGTGTTTTTCTTAGTTTTGTTTTATGCACAGGTTTATCTTTCAGAAAAGTGCACAGTATAGAAAGGTTCTAAATTTTGAGTAGGGGACACACTTCTAGGTAGGAGGTACTCTATTCTAGGAGGCATTTTCCATGCAAGTTAGGTGCTTTATCTGAGAATCCCAAGAGTGACACTATTGTAGCAATAAGAAATTCATTTATTTTGTGTTCTTCATTAGTGAATTGATATTATATTGTTTATTCCATGCAATACCTCAATACTGTCTGATCAAATTACGGTTAAGCTTGTCATAATATTTTGACATACTCTCATGCGGAAAGAGTTAATCTTGCGGACAAAACCAACCTCCCTAGAAGCCTAAGACTTTCTAGTGACAAACAAGACAATTAAGAGCAATTCTTCTCTAAACATGCATTTACCATACAAGAAATCAAGTGTTTTAGATCCTACCTGTAGTCCAATGCTGTTGTAGTAGTCCAGCCTCGTCGATTCGGATGAGCTCCTCCTTCACTTTGAAACCTGCATTCATTAACAATCAAACAATTACATAGCACCTGAATATCTCATAAGATAAAACATATTCAACATACAGACCCAGGAGTATATGAAACAACTCATTAATAACAAATTGTTGAGAAGAATGGACTTATTTGTATTAATAGGAAACAAAAAGAAACCATTACAACCTGAGCCTTGGTGTTGTGCAATTTCCTCCCCGGGTCCAGCAAGAGTTTTCCTTTACTTTGATAAGCTCACCCACTTCCAAATGAAACAAGAAAGGATGGGAATCTCTCCTCACAAGCCTCTACAAGGAAGTCCTAATTCTAGCAGCATCTACCCTTTGGAATGTTCAGCTTTTAACCCCTCCTCCTCTGGCCCAATGCCTGTATTTATAATGTTCTAGAGGAAGTTAATCAGGTCCAACATCAATGGGATAAGCCCCTCTTTTGGATGGGGTAGTTCCTCTCTTGATGGGATAAGTTCCTCTTCCATAGGGATGCATGAACCATCTGGAGGCGCTCAATACACGTCAAACAATCTTCTAGAATGCTCTAGAAATGACCACAAGTAACTTTTTTAAGATGAAACTCGTGCCTTTTGACCTTTACAGGATTACGCACCCATCCCTTGACATACAGAGTGTACAAGTACGCAGGT
>APFE030376447.1:0-13980 GCA_000404065.3 Pinus taeda | reverse complement strand
TGAAACGCCCATTGTTTCTCTACACCAAGAGAACTTCTCAGAGCTCACAAATTTTGTCAATGCATTTGCAGTATTCTTTAAAGTGTCCTCCTTTACCAACAACACCTTTTTGTCTTCTATCATATCCCTCACAAAGTGATACTGAACATCAATGTGCTTTGTCTTTGAATGATATGCAGGGTTCTTTGTCAAGAAAATTGCACTTTGGCTGTCACAATCTATCCTTATAGCTTCCTGTACTAACCCCATACTTGAACACAATTTCTGCAACCAAATTGCTTCCTTGCTTGCATGAGTGGCTGCCATGTATTCTGCCTCTGTAGTTGATAGTGCCACTACAAATTGTTTCGTACTCATCCAACTGACTTCACCTCTAAATAGGTTAAACACACACCACTTGTAGTCTTCTTTGATCCAGATCTCCAGCCCAGTCTGCATCAACAAAGCCATGAATATCCAACACTCTGTCCAATCCTGGTCTTCCTTGGTAGCACAAACCATAATCACTAGTGCCACGCAAATACTTGAAAATTCGCTTCACTGTTGTCCAGTGCTCCTTCCTTGGTTTTGACATAAACCTGCTCATTACTTCCACTGCATGTGCAATGTCTGGTCTAGTACAGACCATCGCATACATCAAGCTACTGACTGCACTTGCATATGGAACACGGGACATGTCCTCTTCCTCTTCTTGTGTCTTGGGACACTGTTCAACAGATAACTTTACACCTACAGGGATAAGAACCTTCATCGGTTTACTATCCTGCATATTAAACCTCTGCAATATTGTCTCAACATACTTCCTCTGGTTTAACCAGAGCTTCCTCTTTGCCCGATCTCTTTTAATTTCATGCCCAAAATATAGTTTGCAGCACCGAGATCTTTCATGTCGAATTTGGAGGACAATTGGGTCTTCAAATCCTGGATAATTTCTTTGTCATTTCCAACCAACAACATATCATCCACATACAAGACCAGATAAATAACACGGTCAGCAATTAATTTAAAATACACACAATGATCTGCTTTGCTTCTGGTGAAGCCAAGTCCCCGTATAAATGTATCAAATTTCTGATACCACATCCTTGGTGACTGTTTAAACCCATACAGAGACTTCTTTAACTTGCATACTAGTTCTTTCTTACCCTTCACCGCAAAGCCTTCAGGTTGCTTCATGTAGATCTCCTCTTCCAGATCCTCGTAAAGAAATGTTGTCTTCACATCCATCTGTTCTACCTCAAAATCAAAAGCAGCAGCAACAGATAAAAGTAATCTAATAGAAGTTACCTTGCAACATGAGAAAAAATATTACCAAAATCAATTCCCGGCACCTGGGAATAACCTTTTTCTACCAACTGAGCTTTGTATTTCTCCACCTTTCCTTCTGCATTTGTCATCTTCTTGAACACCCATTTGCTGCCAATGGGTTTCTTTCCAGTCGACAACTCCACTAGATCCCAAGCCTCATTTTTGTGCAAAGATGCCATTTCATCAACCATGGCCTCTTTTCAGAGTTTTCCATCCTCTGAATCTACTGCTTCCTTCACAGTTTTGGGATCATCATCAGTAATAGATAAAGCAAAGCAGATGGACTATATCTTTCTGGCTGCCTTCTTTCTCGAACTAATCTTCTTACACCCGAAGTTTGTGGCTCTTCATCTTCTGATTCCTCCTCTGCTGTAGAGTTTGATTCTTCCTCCTTTAGCTCAAACTTTATCTTCTCAGGTTTTTTTGGTTGGACTTCATGTTTAATAACATCTTTTACCTCTCTGAACACCACATCTCGGTTGTACACAACCTTCCTTGTTATTGGGTTCCAAAGCTTAGAACCCTTTAAACCATCCTTATATCCAATAAAGATGCACTTTTCAGATTTACTATCCAACTTGGTTCATTTCTTCTTTGGAACATGTACATATGCATCACATCCAAATACTCTCAGATGTGAAAGAGAGGGTTTCTTACTAGTCCATACCTCTTGTGGAGTCTTATCCTCCAACGCTGATGAAGGTGATCTGTTGACCAGGTAACACGCTGTCTCCATCGCCTCTGCCTAGAATTCCTGTCCTAACCTAACACCATTGAGCATGCTTCTTGCCCATTCCATCAACGTCTTATTCATTCTTTCTGCAACTCCATTTTGCTCAGGTGTGTATGGAGTAGTCTTCTATCGTGTTATACCACACTTACAGAATTCTTCAAATTCCTTACTGCAAAACTCTCCACCGTTATTTGTCCTCAACACCTTTATCTTCTTCTTTGTCTGGTTTTCCACCAGAGCCTTAAATTCTTTAAACCTGTCAAAGACTTCAGATTTCTTCTTAAGGAAATATATCCATGTATTCCTTGAGAAGTCATCTATAAATGATACATAGTACACAGACTTACCTAGTGATGGAACCTTCACAGGTCCAAACACATCATTGTGCACAAGCTCTAATATCTGTTTCGTCGTCTCTCACCAGATGGGAAACTCACTCGATTCTGCTTCCCATATACACAATTTTCACAGAAATCAAAATCCAGAGAGCTATTACTCATACCTTCTACCATACCTTTACCATGAAGTATTCGAAGGCCCTTCTCTCCACTATGTCCAAGCCTTTGATGCCATAGCATGGTCTTCTCTCCAGAGACCACTAGATTTCTTGCTCCATTTTCAGGAACCATAGAACTATTGCACTCGTCAACAACAGTGCTACCTTGCAGCTTGTATAGAGTTCCAATCCGAACTCCCCAGATCAATACCAGTGCTCCTTGAACCATCTTGCAGGTATCCTTCTTGAACACTGTCTTTACACCTGCATCATCCAACTTGCTTACAGAAATCAGATTTCTTGCCAACGCAGGAATATGCAGAACACCCGAAATGGTTCTAACCCTTCCACCTTGCAACTTCAACTTTACTTTTCCACGACCAATGATTCTAACCTTCCTATCATCTCCTAAGAAGACGTCACCACCATCGTATTTCTCATACTCGCAGAACCACTCTCTATGGGGAGTGAAGTGAAAGGATGCACCTGAGTCAATCAACCATGCCTCATGATCTACATGTGTACTTGAAGAAGCCAAGTACACATCCCCACCTTCATCTGAGGTGGTTTTCGCCTCTGCAGAAGGAGCATCATCAGATCCCTTTCCTTTATCAGGAGCTTTAGATTTACACTCCCTTCTGAAGTGCCCTTCCTTTCCGCATTTCCAGCACACCACCTTTGTAGGTTTTCCTGGAGATTTAGATCTCCCTCTAGATTTAGATCTCCCACTCGATGACTTATTTTTGTTTCTGTTCTGGGACCGTCCTCGTACAGACAAGGCATCACCATTCTGGTTGTCCATATTTTTCCGTCTCATCTCTTGCGTCAGCAAGGCTGAGACTATTTCATCAAACTGCAAAGCAGTTGCATTGCTACCTATTGCAATAACTAGACTATCCTACGAATCTGGTAGAGAACACAACAGACTGATGCACTTATCTTCATCTGAAATTTTAATTTCAACAGATGATAACTGACTTACCACAGTATTAAACACATTCAGATTCTTTGTCACTGAGTCTCCATCTTTCATCCTCAGGTTATACAACGTTTTCCGCAGGAATAGTTTATTCACCAGAGACTTAGATTGGTACAAAGTCCCTAACTTGTCCACAGAGCCTTCGTCGTAGCTTCCCCTAATACATTCAGCAATACTGAATCTGAGACACACAATCGTATTGTGCTCTTTGCCTTCCGATCCAACTTCTTCCATTCTTCATCGGTCACTCCCGTTGGTTTAGTACCCGGATCTACCGCGATCCACTGATCTTTATCCACCAACAGATCCTCCATCTTGAGTTTCCACCACTCAAAGCTCTGACCATTGAACTTCTCAATCTCTATCTTTCCGATGCTCGCCATCTTCTTTCACCACCAGAATCGATCTCGCAAATCTCCCACTGAATAGGGTCTACCACAGGCCCGAGCGAAACCCCTCAGCAACAAAGGCGTCCCCTTGAAGCCAAAACAACTCTGATACCAAATGTAGGTTTTAACCCCGTACAGAATTTACTTGCATACGAATTCTAAATCACAGAAAAATAAACAATGCGAGAGCATAACACATAAAAACACATATGCACAAAGATTTTCCCCTAGATCCCAAAACCGGGACTACCAGCTTGATTTTTCATTATTTTCCTTTCAATGTTACAATACATATTTATACATGCCGAAGCATCCAATACCATGGACCGAATACCATCGCGTCCAAAACCATGGACCAAAAACCATAGGTAGGTTCGTCCAACCTAATATAGGGTCCAAAAAAAAAATTCATGGGGCACGGCCCCAGACCCCGTAGAGGGGGGCTACCCGCCCCCCTCAAACCCCCCCGCTGCGCAATCAGCGCAACGAAGGGGGGGCTCCTCCCCCCCTCTAACCCCCCGGTTCACTACGTAGGTTAGTCGTGGAAAGAATATAACACAACCCAACATTAAATTCTGAATTAAAATCGAATTTAGTCTTAACAGCTACTTGGAAAAAATAAATTAATTTATTTTAAATTAATTAGTTGGAGAAATTCAAGTTATAAGTATTTCTGAAGTCATGCAAGAGTTATCCCTTAAATTAAGGAGATAAGATTGAGTTATATTTGAGTTGTAATTAGTTAACTCGGTTATCTGAGTTAAGTCCAGTTAAATGAGTTCCAAACTGTTTGAGGAACTAATAGTGAGTTAACAGTCAGTTGATGCATTAATGCACTCAACTAGTGGTACTCCAGTTAACTGAAGATTCCCTCATCAGAAACTCATGCATTTCTATTCTAAGAAATACCCAGATGAGATTAATGTACAAGGACAGTGTACTATCAGTTGCATGTGTTTTCTCATGGAGAAAACTCATGCATGCAGTCAAGGATTTATCCTTGAGGATTGCACAGTTTTGAAGGAGGTTTTCCACTTGGTAATAGGAAAATCATCCACAAGGAACAATGCAAGGAAATAGGAGCTTGGAGGGAAGAGAGGAAGGTTGGAGAGAAGCCAAGATTACCTATGAGCATTTGTGAGGATTTTACTGAGAGCTGGCTAGCTATGAAAGCTAAGGCTTTGTATAATTCCTATGTATTTCCACCTTATATGATAATACAATAGTATGGGGTATTTAGTTGAGGCTTTCCCCAAATTATTTTCATGTGTATTGTGCCATTGATTCTTCTTCTTCTGGTAATATTGTTTAGCTTGATCTTTAAGCTTCTACAAATTGATAGTAGAAGTAGGTTATAGTATTCTGCTTTGATTTATATTACATTATGGGGTTAACCTATAACAGATTTTCTACACATACACTATTTCTTGATGCAATCACCCATAGACTCCAGCAACAAAGTAACGGAAGGGAATCCACAACAATTGGCTCACCATGGGTTGATCAAGATCCTCATTGAGGATGCCCTCCAAAACCTCAGGATCCCTATAACATGGTCAGTCTTCAGAGACTTACCAGTAGAGGATGACATCAAAACCCTCACCTATGATGTTAGTCCTTCTGTCAGTGAGGAGGAGGCAAAATACGAAGAAGAATATACAGAGCTAGATGGTAATGAGATGAATAAAGAAAAAAACTAATACAGAGGAACATGATGAAGGAGAAGAAGAAGGAAGAGAAGAGAAGGAGGATGATGTTGAAACAAAGGAGGAAATGAAGGAAGAAACAGATGGAGATGAGAAACAACAACAAGAGGAAGAAGATAAGAAAAACAGAGAGGAAGAAGGAATTGAAATAGAAGGGGAAGAACACAAGGAGGAAAAAAGGAAAAGAAGGAGGCAAACCCCTCTACATTTCAAAACAAGAAAGAGCACAAGAATCAAACAAGGGAAGCCACAAATATCAACAAAAATCCCTATTGAGATTGAAGATTCCCCTACACCAAGAGACATTGGGCACATGGAAGAGAAGCTCAAGGAAATGGGCAAAGAGCTAAGTGGCTTAAGGGACATAGAAGCCATAATCAGAGGGAAAATGCATGGCTGAGAGGACAGCTACAGGAAAGGGAAAACCAACAAGCATGTATGGCCAGCCTCTCCTTAGAGGCCATTTAGTGTAGGATGCCAGCTAAATCCTATGCTCTTTACCTCTGATCCGGATTAAAACAGGAATGAAAAAAAATACAAAGATAAACATATAAACAAAGATGCAGCGGAGATAATAATTCATTTCATTAATATAAAATACTGAAATATCCTTACAAACAGAAATGGAAATAAACCAGCTAGGGTGATGGTAGCTTATCTCTGAGAAGAGATGTGGCGGCTACATGCCTCTGAACTGTGTTACAATGACGCTCGAAGGCCTATTTATTGTTGAGAAACAATGGAAAACCCTAAACATCCAAAAACCTAACCCTAGAATATGAAACACCAAACTATGGGCCCCGTTTGGGTAAATTGGTACATCAACTTCTCGGGGTCGTAACTTTGGCATACGATCTTTGTTTGACACGCACAGTATCTCGTTAGAAAGATCTATCTGAGAACTACAACTTTGGGAAGATCATCATTGACCATGGGCCCATTTTGTTCCCAGGATTCCCAAAAAAGGTCGTTTAGGGCCTCAAAATGGTTCCAGAAGTTTAGGACCTGAAAAACTCCTAAAAATAGTAAATTGTGCTACAATTAAGGAAACTGAAAAGCTGAAAGAAACAATGGTGGGGGTCCAAGTGGACTTGGCAGGTGGCCACCAATATCCACTTAGATCATTCCTCCCCCCTTAGGAAGAAATGGTCCCCATTGCGTTGAGTTCCTCCATGAGATGAGGAAACTTCTGCTGAACTTGGTCCCTGGTGAGCCAGTTGCCCTAGTGAAGGAGTTGGCCTGCTTTGACAACTCGATACAATTGGATATTCTGCTAGTGACTGTGCTTGATTTGTGTGTCCATGATCCAATCAGTTGCATCTTCTTCCATGCAATCTGGACTTAACTCTGTGGGTGTGAGTTGTTCTGCAATGTCGGATGTGTCTAGTAATGGTGGAAAGTATGGCCGAAGGCGATCCACATTGAACACTGGGTATATGACAAGGAATGAGGGAATGCTGAGCTCAAATGCATTGTCTCCCACAGCCTTGGTAATGGTGTAAGGACCATATCGAAGTGGTCTGAGTTTCCGATAGGCTCCGGTAAGGCGTTTCTTTTTCAAATGCAACCAGACTTTGTCGCCCACCTAAAACTTATGTGGCACCCGATGATGATCATGTCGTTGCTTGTACTTGGAATTTGATTTCTCTAGAATTTCATGGACCTACTGGTGAATATGTTGGATGTGCTCAATGAAGTTGTTTTCCTTATCTATTTTGGACTGGACATGAGCCGAATATGTGTGAGTAGCTACAACTAGCATGGCCACATCAATGGGACATAGTGGCTGGAATCCCAAGCCCACCTGAAAAGCGTTGTGGCCAGTCAAGCTGTGGAGAGCCCAGTTGTAGCTATGTTGAACATAGGGTAGGCTCTCGTCCCACGTGCGTGGATGCTTTGAGTTGTACATGTGCAGAATGTGTACAATCATCCTATTGACAACCTCCATCTGGCCATAAGTTTGAGGATGGAAGGTTGTGGACTTAGTGAGTTTGGTGTCGAGCATCAACCAGAGACTGGACCAAAATGTACTAAGGAACCTGTTGTCCCGATCTGAGATGATAGATTGTGGGATCCCAAAGTGTACCCACACTCATTCAAAGAATAGTTTAGCAGTAACTTATGTTGTGATATTCTCCTTGCAGGCAGCCATAATGGCCATCTTCGAGAACCTGTTGATGACCGCAAAAACACAGTCATTTCCATTATTAGTGGAAGGAAGACCTGACATGTAATCCATGGAGATGGATTCCCAAGGTCGACTAGGGGTAGGCAGCGGGGTAGAGGCCTTTCTTCTTGATGTTCGGTTTGGCAATGACATAGGCAGTGCATGATCTAATGTACTTCCTAACATCATGTCGAAGATTTGGCCAATAGAAATACTTCTGCAGTACTCCCACCATTTTCTCAACCCCAAAATGTCCAGCAGCCCGACTATAGTGTGCATCCCAAATCATCTTGGCATGCTCGCTTGAAGGAACACAAAGGTGACCTAGGTGGCATAACAGGGCATCCTGGAGGTGAAAATTTGGAACATGTTGACCCTCCAAGAGTGTCTGGTATTTGTGGCTGAATTCTGGGTCGCTTTTGTAGAGAAGTGGCCAATCAGAAGTCCCATGCCCACAAGAGTTGAGCATAGTGGTTAATGCCATGATCAGTGGTCGACTAAGGCAATTTGCAACATTATTGGTGCTACCCTTCTTATACTTGATATTCAAATGGAACTGTTGCAAGTATGTGGACCACTTCTGATGGCAATCATTCTGCAATTTCCCTTGGGTCTGTATGAACTGCATGGGTCTGTGGTCTGTGTGGATGACTGTTTCCTTCCCCAAAATGTAATGCTTCCATTGTCGGCAGGCCTGCACAATGGAATACATCTCTTTGTCATAAGTGGGATACTTTTGGACTATGTCTAAAAGTGTCTCACTGTCATATGCCATTGGATGCCCGTGTTGAGTAAGGAATGCCGCAATAGCATAGTCAGAGGCATCTGTCTCGACCTCAAATGGTTGTTGCAAATCTGGTAATGTGAGCACGGGTGCCTAAAAGAATTTTTCTTTTGCTCCTCCCTTGGTGACTTGACTCAAGGGCCAAGTGATATGAGAAAATACCAATGTGAACCTGCAGTAGAAGTTGGCAAGACCTAAAAAGTTGCAGAGCTTTGTTAGAGTGGTTGGAGATGGTCAATCTCGAATGACTGGATCTTGGATGGATCCACATGCACCCCCTGTTCACCAATAATGTATCCCAAATACTAAACCTGGGTCATGCCAAAAGTGCATTTCTCCAAATTGGCACATAACTTGTGTTTCCACAGTGTTTGGAGAACCTTTCCGATGTGGTGGAGGTGATCTTCCCAACTCTGGCTGAAGATCAGGATGTCATCCAATTAAACCACTACAAATGAGTTGGTGAATGGCTGTAAGATGTCATCCATTAGCCTCATGAAGGTTGTAGGAGCATTTGTCAATCCGAAAGGCATCACCAACCATTCGAACAGGCACTCCTTGGCTTTGAAGGTAGTCTTCCACACATTGGAGGGTTCGATTGGTACCTGGTGATATCCTGACTTCAAATCGATCTTGCTAAAATATTTTGCCCTCTTAAATTGGTCCAAGAGGTCATCAATCCATGGGATTGGGTACCTATTATGGACAGTGATCTTGTTCAGTGCTTGATAGTCAATACAGAGTCTCCAAGTCCAATCCTTCTTCTATACCAACACGATCAGGCTCCCATAGGGTGATGAACTTTGACGAATGTGACCTTTCTACTGTAGCTCCTGAATCTGCCTCTTGATTTCATCATTCTCCAGAACAGAGTGCCGATAGATTGGTCCATTGGGCAGTGGTGCACCTGCGGTCAAATCGATGGACTGCTTGACCTGACAATGCAGAGGAACCCCTGTAGGGGAGGTGAAGATGTCCTTGTACTCCTCCATGACCTTATCCATCTATAGTTATCGTGCGGAGGGGCCCTGTCTGGAGGTTTTGGCCACCATCTTCTTCTTTCCTTGAGGGAATATCATCAGGAAAACAAATTTCTCGGTTTTGGAAACGAGCTTAGTGCATTGTTTTGCAGTAATCAAAGAGATGGTGGTCAGCGGTGCTACCTCCGGTATCCTGTACAACTTAGTTCCCAAACTAACAATAACAGCACAGGGCCTTGATTCATACATAGCATGTCGCTTCCACAAGTATGGTTGTCCTAGTAATACATCACAAACTTCAAGGGGAGCAATGTCACAAAATAACTCATTTGTGAAGGGCATTATGTTGTATGGAAGGCGACACTGCTGGCTCACGCGAAGATCTCATCCTTGGTGAAGCCACCTGATGGTGTACAGTTGCCACCTGATGGTGTACAGTTGTGGATGTGCTGTGGTCGATAACCCTAGCCGCTTCACGACCTCTGCCGAAATGAGGTTCTTTTAGCTCTCGCTGTCAACAATGAACTGTAGCAAGGAGCCCTTTACCCACATATGGGAGTGGAAGGGAAGCTCCTCCTCCTCTGGATCTTTGGGTTCCTCCTTCTGGATCTTTGTGGTGGCAACAGTGGTGTTAGGCTTTGCATTGATAATCTACTTCCCTTTGTCATTCCCCTTATTGGATTCTGACTTAGAGTCGGAACCTATATCCAATTCTGAAACCTTTAGCTTAGCCACCACTGACTGCTTGGCCTGACACTCACTTGTGTTGTGAGTGGAGCTCCTATGGAACTCACACCACTTTCCTGTGTCATTTTTCAACTTCGTGGAGTTTTTTTTTTCTTGCAGCTTTGGTGGGTTGTCTTGGCCCACCACGCCTTGGCCTTGTCCTTTGTTCTACAATTTGGGGGCACCTTTCCCTTGCTTCAGATTCGCAGATCCAAAGTCTCGCTTCTTCTGTTTAAACTTTTGCTCAACCCTGACAACATATCAATATGCAATGCCAAGCAAGGAGATGTTCAGGAATTCTATTTCTTCCTGGATGTACTTGTGCAGGCAGCTGCAGTATTTGAGTACAAAATGCTGCTCTAAATCCTTAATACCCAACTTTGTGCAAAGGGTATGGAAAATATTGGTGAACTCTGGCATGTCTTGGTCCCTTCCCTGTTGCAGCGTGGTCCACTTTATGTATTGATCCTCATAGCTTCTGACAAGGTAGTACTGCTCCTTGATGGCATCTCGGAATGAATTCCAAGAGGGTGCAGTTGAAAATAGTGAGCCTGTACTTTCATCCTTATGCTCACAGTAGGTTTCCCACTAGTCCTTGACGTGGGGGGTTGCTTTGAGAAGAGCGAAAATAATCTTTTCCCGACTGGAAAAATCATGAATATAAAAATAATCCTCTAGCAGGTTTAACCATTTATCGACGGAATCTGTGTCTATCTAACCCTTGAATATGGGGATTTCAAAATTGACTAGTACCTTAAACAGTGTGGCATTTCTAGAGTAGTTTTTGGAAGCCGATGTGTCACCCCTGGGTAGCCGCTAAAGGATCTAGGCAAAGTTGTCCATCATTGCGTTCCTTTGTCGCTCGAGGGCTTCTTCGAGCAAGATTTTGATAGGATCTCCTACCCCCTCGTCTTTCTTTTCATCCACCATGGGACGCTATCAGTATTTGTGAGACTAGTCTTGCAAAGGTTCGACCAGTTCAAGGCCTAACTCCTTATATCCTGACCTCGTTGGGGACATGCAAAGAAAAACAAAGAAAAAAGTAGACCGCTCTGATACCACTGATCCGAATTTAAACATGAACACAACAAAATATAGAGATAACCATATACACAAAGATGCAGCGGAGATAATACTTCATTTCATTAATGTAAAATACTAAAATATGCTTAGAAACACAAATGGAAATAAACTAGCTAGGGTGATGGTAGCTTATCTCTGAGAAGAGATATGGTGGCTACATGCCTCTATGTTAATTTTAGGTATGTTCTAAGCGAGAGCAATTTATTTAAATTTTCATAGTTAGCAATCACATCAGCATTAAAGTAAACTGCAGATAGAACATAAATATAAATCGCAGAAGACAAGCCAAGACAAGAGGACACAAGATGTGGCACCAGCTAGGGACAAACCCCACAATGTGGGGAAACCCTTGATCAATTCTTCTTTTATGTTCTTCAAAGTTCAGCAGAGAAAGAGAGAGAGAGAGATAGTACATTTACAGTAGAAATCAATACTTTGACTTTTGATATCTGCATGAGATCAGTTGAAGACATATTGCTTCAATTGATTCTCTAAGGTGACTCCTTCACCTATCAGAGTGCTGTCTTTCATCCATTTGTTGCACATAACCATGTGACACCATGTTGTACTGTCACATGTGTTGAACCTTGATGACTGAGTTGCTCTCATCTTCATGTTGCTCATCACGCTGCATCTTCCATGGTCTTATTCATCATCAAGATGCCCATGCTCATGATCTCATTCATCATCATGTTGCCCATGCTCATATCATCATGCATCATTATGTTGCCCATGCTCATATCATCATGCTACTCATAATGTTGCCAATACATCATGTTGTTCATGATCTCATTATGCTACTCATGATCTCATTATGCTGCTCATGATCTCACTATGCTGCTCATGATCTCATACATCATGCTGCCATAATCTCATACATCATGCTGCCCTTTCTATCCTTATGTTGCTTCATTATTTAGTTCATATACATATCATCCTTAGCTGCTTGCTATGGCATGCAGCCTAGCAAAGCAGCTAGGCTATAGTTCCAGAATCCTCCACGCAGTCCCATTATTTGTTGCATATAGGGTTTGTCCATTGACGGCGTTTAGGGATGCTAGGACAGTGTATTATTGCCTCCATTTATGACTGTGTTTAGGGCTATTTGAATAGTGTATGATTCCTATTGACTGCGTATAAGAGGAGTCCATGACTGTGTATGGATATGACCAGTGTATAAGTGTCCAGTGTATCATTGTCTATATGACCAGTGTATATAGAGTCTTCATAACCAGTGTATCACTGTCTATATGACCAGCATATATATGACTGTCTTCCCTTACTACGGCTAGGTGACTCTATTACAGGAATGCGTTCTCCATTACAGGACTGTGTTCAGATGACTATGTGGAAAGTGTCTTCATGACAGCGTATCTCCATGTTGTGCATATATATATATATGCCTACATATCAAGTGTTTCCATGAACGTCTTTGTTACAACATGTCTCCCATTACAATGTATGACTTGCTGCTATATAGGAGCCTCCTTGACTATGTAGATTAGGGCCTGCATATAAGACTTTTAGACAGCGTATAAGGGCCTGTGTACAAGGCTTCTTGAATTGTGTATTAGGTCTCTGTTTGCTGCGTAGATCATCCCCATATGCCTGCACTTACTGCAGTTAGGGCATCACCTTTGGGCTAGCGTATCTTCATTGTGTCTCTTCTTCACCAAAACCCCAAGATGTGGAGAGGAGGAGACCACACATGAAGAGGATGTGTTGCAAAATGACTTCAAGTCCTCTTCTATTTATACTAAAACGTGGATGATGAATATGTTGGAAATAATACTGAGAGGGGGGGGGGTGAATCAGTATTATTACATTAATAAAACTTTATCATTTCCAAACTCTGATTCATATATGCTACTTTCACAACTTCTTATGATTAAGTTAATTGATCTTCAATGAGTGCATTAGAACATTATCAACCATATTATAGTTAACAGATGCAGTAACATAGAATAGTCATCACACATGAGACACACACATTGAACACCATTGATATTTAAGGTGGAACCCAATGGGGAGAAAACCACCTAGCCTGCAGTCATCTCAATCTTCTTCTTAATTAAGAAATCTTCTTTACAACTATTTTGTTACTGGTGTAGTCTTATACCAGTACGGGAGCTACACCCCCTTGCTCTTGTACTAGCCAATCCCATTTACTAGTAACGCAGGCTGGTACTGCTAACAATGCTCCAAAGATGTCCCCTTTTCTTTTGTACTAGCTAAAGTACTAGTACGTAGGCGCCGGCCTACAATCTTCTCTCCTCCAGGTACCATGTTTCATCAATTTTCATACTGGATACATTGAAGCACAACACATAATCTGAAAGGCCACGTTTTATCCAATTTTCATATTGGACCCAAAAACAACATTGAAGCACATAAACAATCTTCTGAATTACCCAAGCACTAGATCAATACATATACAAGTGAGTCATCAACCAGATCTAGTCCATCAAATTACATAAAGATGAGTCATTAAGAACCTGATCCATTCATCCATCAATGTATAAACATTTAATCAATCACTGTTGTTATTAGAACTTAATACCAGAAATCAGACATCACTTCAAAACCTAGAACACAGCAATGATAAACATGGATAGCTAAGTAGATTTCA
>APFE030376445.1:33804-44008 GCA_000404065.3 Pinus taeda | reverse complement strand
CAAGTTTTTTATGTTTATTTTTAATTTGATGAATGATTGATATGCCAATCTAATGCTCGATTAGCGATAGAATCCACTGATGAATTTGAGATCATAGAATGTGCACATATGTGATATAAACAAATGATAATTGCAACACCCTCACTCTAAAAAATTGGCAATATAAATAAGGATCCCGAACCCGATAAATGTTATTTAATTGTGACACTACCAGCTATGAGTCAAGATAAACTACCAATGAATCAATTCCATAAGAAATGTCTTCAGATAGTAAATTAATAACGGTAGTATATTTGAGAATGTTATTTGAAGCAGGACCAATACATAATCCCCTTGACACCATCAACTAACCAAATGGATAATAAATAACCCAAGCTGTGAAAGCAAGATTCCAAGTGTGCCGACTAGCACCATCAACGAATCCGAAATATACCATGTCATCCATCAACACCTACCAAGGTAGATAAAAAATGTCGATATCACAAAACGCCTGAAAAAAATATGTACAAAAATACAAAATATACAAAGAAGCAATTTATCGGCCATAACCTAAGCAAAATACTTCTTGAGGTAGAGCCTATTTCAAGTATTTTCTAACTTGTTGCCTTCAAAATCGACTAATTCATAAGCCCATTTTCCTAAAACGCATTTTACTATAAAGGGACCATACCACATAGACTTGAATTTTCCTGTCTCCAAGGCGCCTTTATCTTGGTCACAGACCAAGACAAGGTCGCCTTCAGAAAAGACCCAAGGACGGATAGCTTTATCATACTGAGTTTTAGCCCTTTTCTTATGGGCCCCATTTATTATGGTGACATCTCGATGCTACTCATTAAGATGTTCCAAATGAATGAGGTGCTCTTCAAGACTAGACATCTTTGGAAGAATCTCAACAACTAGCTTAAGGGATAGAATTTCACATTCAATAGGAAAAATAGATTCCAGCCCGTAAACTAACTAGAAAGGTGTAAAACGGTGGTAGTCTTCACCGAGGTTTGGTACGCCCATAGAGCCAAGTACAACATGATGTGCCAATTAGAGTGAGTTTTGTCAATTGTCCTTTGCAGGATCGTATTAAGGGACTTATTCATGGCTTTGACTTGCCCATTGGCCTGAGGATAATACAGAGACGAATGCTCTTGCTGGAAGCCCAACTTAAGCACCAATTCAATCATCAGTTGGTTCTGGAAGTGACTGCCATGGTTAGTGACAATCTTTCTCAAGATACGAAAATGTGAAATAATCTTACTGAACGGAAGCAATGTTGTTGTTTCACTATTGTTTTTGTAAGTAGGCATGGCCACAACCCACTTCGTAAAGTAGTCTACGGCCACTATGATATACTTGTGATTCGCCACCGAAGGCAGATTACAAGTGGTAAAGTCAATGCCCCACTTTGTAAAAGGTCTGACAGTGATAACAGGAAAAGAGGAGTTGGATGCGTGCGCATCTTCCGGGTATAGACTTGACAAGGGTGGGAACGTTTGACTACTTTAATATAACCTTTGAAAATTGAAGGCCAAAAGTAGTTAGCACACAATATTTTTTGGGTTGTTGCAAGCCCTGATAGATGACTGCCACAAGCTCCACTGTGCCAATCATTGAGTACAGACTCTGCTTACTCCAAAGTTAAGCAATGCTGAAGGATTGAATCAACTCCTCTGTGATATAATGTATCACCAATGATAACATAGTTTTCTACAAGGTGACGTAACTTTCGATGCTCATCCTTGGAGGAAGAAGGTAGAAACTTTGAAGTCTGGAGATATATGATGATATCTCCATACCAAGGATCTTGTGAAGAAATGAGGAATAAATGTTCGTTTGTGAAATTTTCCTCATAAACAATGTCTTCTTCACAAAGCAGCTTGGAAATTAATTCCGTAAAAATAAATGACTTCTTAGACTTGGCTGACAAGAAATCGAGATCAAATTCTTGTAAAATAACAATCTAGCGATTATATTTGTCCCCAATCACTCACCTACTAAGGACAAACTGAAAAAGATTGACAGCCGCTAAGACGAACGTTTTCCATACTAGGATATAATGGCGAAGTCACTAGACAACATGGACAACTACCAAGGCCAATTTCTCAATAGGAGAATAGCGTAGTTCAGGATCTACTAAGCTTCGACTCAAGCAGTAAATCACATGCTCCATAAGAGCATCATCCTCTTGAACCAAAACCATACCTATGGTTGATTCTGCCACTGCCAGATATAAAAGGAAATCTCTGCCATAATCTGGTGGACTCAACAATGGGGCAAAGATTAATGAATACTTCAAGGGATAAAAAGGTCATTGCACAAAGTCATCCCATAAAAATGGAACTCCTTTCTTTAGCAAATGCATAAATCCTTTAGTTATCTCAACGTAGTTTGCTATAAATCTCCTTAAGAAATTTTCCTTTCCTTGGAGACTTTGAAATTGTCAAAAGGAAGACGAGGGAGGCAACTAAATTAGCCTCAACCTTGAAGGGATCAAATCGAATCCCTTTAGTTGACACTATGAATCCTAACAACCAACCAGATGTGACTGCGAAAATGCACTTATTCGGATTCAACAGGAATTTGTAAAATTGACATCTCTCAGAAACTAACTGAAGGTGGTTGGGATGATCGATTTTCTTTCGAGAACGTGTAGCTAAATCATCCAAGTATGCTTCAATGACATGCTTGATGTTGTGGAGAGCGTAAGACATGGCCCATTGAACGTACCGCCAACATTTTTAAGACCAAAAGGCATATTTTTGTATGCAAAGGTACCCAAGGGACAAATAAAAGTTGTCTTATGCTGGTCATCTAGACGGATAGATATTTGATTATAACCAGATAATCTGTCCATGAATGAGAAAATTTCATTACCCACACATTCATCAACTATCTGATCAATAAATAGTGTGGGGTAATTTTCCTTTGGAAAAGCTTTGTTCAAATTCCTAAAGTCAATGCACACTCAGATCGTTCCTTGTTTGTTATCTACCAGGACTAGATTAGAAACCCACTCCATTAGAGGAACGGGGTATAGGAAACCTGCCTTTGACAGCTTTTCAACTTTAGCTTTAATAGTTGTCGCTTTCCTAGGATCTACCGGCCGAAGCTTCTGACAAATCAGCTTGGCATTTTCATATGCCTTGATCTCATGCTGGATTATAGATGGATCAACACGAGGCATTTCCTCATAAGACCAACCAAACACATCTCAAAAGTCCTTAAAGAGGTCGGTGTAAATCTAAATCTCTTCAGGGGAACAATCGGCTTTGATGAAGACATTTTCTATGACGTCAGGATTCCTAGAGATGTTTATAGGTACAATTTTTGAGATAATCGACATATTACCTTCAGCAAATAAATGTGTTGGAGAAAAATGGTTTGAAACTATATAAATATCACTAGTAAGCAGATTGGAGAACCTAGATTCGACTTCATGCAATGGGGGTAGAAAATATGAACGATGATTTAAATCTTCCCAAGGTCGATCGACACCCATAATTGCCTCTAAAATTTATTCATCAAATGGTAAAACTATATCTAAGCAATCCAGAGCAGAAGTGGAGTCAAGGGTCCAAGTTAGAGCCACATCACCATCTAACTCCTCTAAAAAAGGAGTAGGATGGTTGTCTATAGAGTTAATGATAGATTGATAGCTAATCTATTCTGTAGACATGGGGAATGCCATTCCATCAACCTGGCCTCCATCTAATGTGGTTGTAGATGAAGGTAAGGTCCAAGGGTTCAAAAAATAATGAGTTTGAAAGAACTCTTTCAGTGAAGCCCCCTTGGAGGATGAAATTGCATTGGTTCTAGCTGTAGGAGGGGGAAGATAAAATATACCCATCAAATAAGAGTACATCCCAACTCCTAAATTCTCTTTAGGTTGATGAGGATTATCCACCAATGGAATGGTAGAATCCAAAGTTGCACGACAATTACCTAGAGAATAATCTAATTGATTAATTTTAACAATTCTCCCCTCATGAGGAAAACAAAGGATGCGGAATAGAGATGAAGCTATGGCATCCATCTCATAAATCCAATTTCTTCCTAAGATGAGGTTGTAATCCAGGTTCGCATCAACGATTTCTACCTCAATATTAACGACCTTTCCTCCAACACATATAGGAAAATCCGGGATAATTCCGTGTGGCCTATGAGAATGACCATCAAATGCTATTAAGAGAGTCGGTGAAGGAACAACTAAAGGTGATCTAATGGCCTTCCAACGCGACATATACATTACGCATGTGGAAGCTCCCTCATCTATAACTGTCTGAAAAATATTGGTTTTTCGATAAGTAGACTTCAGCTGGAAAGCCATATGGTGAGGAAGTCTGTTTTTGACATTTAGCATATCAAAAGTGAGCACTAAATAATTTTTTGGTTCTACTACCCCGATTGCCGAAAGTAAAGCACTTCTCTGAGTAGGACACAACTGAAGTACCTCCAATGCAGACATAGCACAAGGACTTTGAGCCAGATCTTCTACAATTGAGTAGTTATGGGCTGCCCTAGAATTAGGGTTAATCATCAAGCACTTAGTGGAACCTTTCAGTATCTGAGGTATAGACTCAATAGAGGGTCACTCAAAATGAAGTGGGTCGGTGGTTTCGGTAATAGATTTACCCTTAGATGTTTCTGTTTCACCATAATCGTGTGCTCGTGTAGCAACGTCAACATGAGAGTTCATCATATACACATTTGAGGAATTTTCCCCTTCTGGTTGCCCCTGCAGAGGTACCAGCGTTTGAGTTCGCGCCAGCAAGTAATTGCTGCCCTTAGGGAAAAGGGTTAGTTAGGACAGCTTGGGAGCTAGAAGACCCTTACTAAACTAACAAGTGCTAAGCATCCTGAATCTTGGGGCAAAGGTGAATCAAATGACCTCCATTGCATGACTCGCATGGAAATTTAACTTTCTTCTTAGACTCTTTTCTACCCTCACTAGCATCGTTTTCGAGCTTGTCCGCATTACCCTCCCCTTCTTGATTCTTCTTTTTACCTCGTCCCTTCTTCTTCCCATCAGATTGTTGATTTCCTTTAGGATTAGAAGTCTAAGTAGCATTTATGGAAGTAGGTTGGGAAGGTGGAGGTGTAGACGGTGCTACCTGGTTAGAAGAAGCAGTTTGTAGAGACAACTGCTACAATTGGTTCAAAAGGTTCACTGTATTCGTGTCAATTGCTATAACTATACCATCGGCGTGAGGGCTTGGCTTCGATTTGGGTAAATCAACCTTGGATCTAGAAGGGTCAGGTAGGATTTTCTGAAGAGTCCCAAACTTAGAATATATCAGTTCTAACTGTTGGGCTCGAAAAAAAGCCTGCTCTTCTGAATAAACACCGGAAAGAGAAACATCCTTAGAGATTTTAGGTTGTAGAGATTTGAGGAACCATTCGAGACGGAACGCTAGTGGAATTTTAGCTTTGATAAGCCTCTTTCTCCGTCTCCATTCCTAGATATGATCTGAAATGTGAGTTGTCATGTCTTGATGAAAATTGGCCAGAAGGTCAAGTCCGGCTTCATAGCAGACATGCAACTGAAAATGGTTCAAGAAAATATCAGCCAAATTGGCGAAAGAAGTAAAGGTGCCCCCTGGCAACTCTATATACTGTTTGGCTGCATTCCTGGTTAGGGTGAACTGAAATAACCTCAACCTGATCGAATCATCGATCAGGGAGTTTGATGAGCACCATAAGTGGAACATGGTCACATGGTCTTCCAGTTCTTCACCATTCTTCCCTTCGAATTTTGGAATATCCGATGGAAGTTTATTTGGGATCAGAGCTCAAGCTAGATTGTACCTAATTGGATCATGCGTTAATTTAGCCAAGTGTGGAAAATTAAGCGTGGCCAGAAAAGGAAGTCGTGGAGGGCCTTGGGAATTCCATTCGGACTGGGTGGGGTTCCCATAGGTCTAAAAAGAATGACCTAGATTTTGAAAGGAACTAGGTTTCCCGAAGTAACTTGTAGAACCTACTGAACCAAAGGGTAATCCTTGTGGTCCAACAAAACTCGGAGTTTGACCAACTCTTGCTGAAAATCCTCTGTAACCGGTAAAGTTACCCCTAACGAAGTATTGAAAGGAGCTGAAAACCCCTAATAAGGGTTCCAATCATTAGCAAAGGGTGAAAAACTTTGAAACGAATTAACTAAGAAATACAACACATTCCCTTGTTGGCTGAAAAAATGATTCATAACTCCTATCCCACTAACCGCAGGGTTTGTCCAACTCTGAAAGGGGTTACTACCTTGACTTGTAAAAGGAAAAGGCATAGACCTACTGTCAGATTGGAATTTCATATATGACCACTTCCAATGGGAAACCTGAAAAGAAGCTAATCCACTCATCATGGATGTAGAGGTGGTTTATGGTATATTCAAAGGAAGTGAAGGAATACCTTGAGAGGGCATTCCAAAAGGGAAAAATCTAAAACTGGATGCATTAGCTTGAGAACTTCCACTTGTCGACAGAATGGAAGTAGACCCAAATACGGAAGTGCTAGGAGTGTTAGAAGGGATGGAAATAGTTTCTCCCCCTTGCACAGATACGAGAGTTTGAATGCTCGTAACACTCGTGGTGGATGACATGGTTCCAACAGTGGTCATCGAAGGGATAGATGTGTGTGGACTTGGGCTCAAAGGCCTGTGAGTTGGAGTTCAAACGTATAACAATACATCTAGATGATTGGGAGGGAGAGGAGAATTCAGAGCCCCAATCGACTCTAAAAGCTCTTCTACTTCAATACTATCTTCCAATTGGAAGAGTACTCGAGCAAGAACTGGTATGTTCCTCTCTATCTTTGTAGTAGTACTAGGTCTATCTTGAAAATTAATTCCCCCAAGCGGAGGATCAATCTTTGATGCACCTGCCACCGCTAGTTGAAAACCACTGGAGAATCACTCCTATGCCTTCTAGGAGAAGGCTCTGGACTTGTAGGTGAAAGCCCACGAAGTCTCCGAGACCGTTGAGATGGTCAGTCAGCCACTTTGAATTATTTTTATAAGAACTACTTAAAGACTCGAGAAAATTAAAATTTAGGCCGACTAGGAGCACAAAAGACTCATAAAACTGTCCCTAAAGATACCAACAATCAAGCAAATTCCAAGTATTTATGCTCTAGGTGATTAGGACCGGACACCAAAATAAAAGAAAGTTAATAATAAGGGCCTTCTAAAAATAGATCGGGGTAATTACGCCCCAAGCCTACTAGCGAAGTATCAGAGGTAGTTACGCTGACCTCTAGACAATAGCCTTTTCCGGTGCAAGCCCCCAAGCTTTGCAAGGGTGCCCTCTGTTGTGGAGGTAAATCCCCTCTGTGGACAGATGCGATCCCTACTAGCCCAAATTGGGTCTAGCAACAATCAAACAACGCTACCACGCAAGTTCCTAATTGAAAATTAAAGACCAATGATGAGGGCCTACTTGGATTCCAATGCTAGTACTTGTAGAAGAGTCGACTCGTTCCTTTGCTCCGGCTGGTCACGATCCCCACGATCTCCGTGAATGGACACCTGCATATGCAAAGAACGACACAAACACAAGCATAAAATCCAGTAGATGTAACTATATATTAGTCAGAAAGGATATAACTCATCATCGTTACAAAAGACAATAAGAATGGAACCATAATGATAGTCGTTTATTATTGATAAACAAAGAAGAATACAACCATAGTTCTGACATCAAGTCCTCCTTTGGCTGGGTGATCAGTAGCGCATGTCTTGCAAAGCTTGTTGGGAATGGGAACAAGCCTCTCTCTCCTTGGTTATTAGACAAGAATATCCTTACTTAGATTTGGCCTTATGGGAACGAAGAAGGCTTCTTGCAGCATGAACTTGACAATTCTCAATCTTTGGAACTCTGGAACTTGGAACCAGCTTGTCAAAGGAAAAAGGAAAAGCTTTTATAGATAGAGGAGAAGGAGTTAGGATCATCCACAATATTCATGGGATTGGCTTTATCACTAAGAAGCTTCTATGAGAGGTGGCAAACCACTTCCCCTCTATGGAGATTCGAAGCCAAACCAAACCAACTCAAGATAGATTCAGTTCAGGAGTGGGTTAAGAAGAATCTTTGGATGTTGGTTTGTTAAAAACACTACCCATTTTGGCTGGTGCGAGTGTGACTCTGAGACAGAGTGCCAGCTGGCACGCCCTCTTTGGAGGATTTCCCCCATTGGCGCGAGTGGTACACAGTGAAACTGCGCCAATGGAAAAAGGGTTGTTTTCATGGGTTTTTTGTAGAAGATGTCTTCAGGTCATATGAAGTTCATACTCAGGGGAATACACTGCAAGTGTTTGCAAGTCATGTCACTTCTCACAGGTCCCGAAATGAGTCCTCCAAGATGCGGGAGAAGGGGTAACAGGGATGGTGACAAATTGTTGTGTAATAAATGCCCCCTAAAGCATGAGGCCCGAGAGAGAGAGAGAGGGGTGAGATGCTTTACAAGAACATGTCCAACCGAAAACATGGCCGCCGGAAAACCTGCGTGGAGAAGTACAACTGATATCTCAAGTACATGATATAAGTGGTATGGGCGCAGCCACCCATAGAAAAGTACATAAAAATCTAGATCCAAGGTATGGACGTAACCATCCAGTGAGGATCGATAAATAGACTCAGGCATGGTCGCAGCCATCCAGTGAAGGAGTCATGTAATGATCATAAGAATCCACAAAATTGCAACCTAGATTCTAACAGACAAAATCCAGGGTCTTGCGCTCCATCTCGACCCGAACAAAGTACAAGTTCAAGCATGCGAATATGGGAGTCGAAGTCGAACATGCAGGAACATCGTCTAATTACCAGTCAATGATGAAAACTGTTAACAGACACGAGAGGTACCACCAATAATGACAATGGTCCTCAAGGTACTATAGGTACAATCTACAGCATGCAAATCAGTGAGCCGGCGTCGAACACCTGTAGAATCATTTGATTGGAGGCCAATGATGAAAACCTCACGTCGAACACGAAGAACCTGCCATTGAGGCATGCAGGCTCCAAGGTACCCGAAGGGAGTCTCTGGGTCAACTTCCTAGATAATGAGCTGAAGTCGAAAGGAAGTGACCTTGATCGAAGGTGGGCCATAATGTTTCCCACATCATCGATGCGAGATAGAGGAGGATAATATTTTTGTGAATCAGGATTATGTGAGCTATCAAAGGGAGGTTGAGTATTCTGCAGAGGTCAAGTTCTCTTGAACATATCGGCGGCATGATAGTGGACTTGGCAGTATTTGACATCAAATGATCAAAGGTCATGGTGACAGGGTAACGAGCAGATGAGAGGTCAAACAGGATCACCCAAACCCACGAAGGCAAGTGAAAAAATGGGACGAGATGTCCCCACCCAGACACTAATGCAGACAAGTGCCATGTTCAAGAGCGACATACTGCTGACACGACAATGATTCTTGTTCCATTTTCCCCCACCATTTCTAGCGAGTACCCCGGTTATTTTTAGTGACAAGCGTGACGGGGATAGCATATGCTTGCAAGGCGTCATTTCTACGAAATCCAATGTCATTAAGTTTTAACGAGTCTGACAAAGGAAGAACTCGGTGCCTTTTCATGTTCAGAGAGTTTGAAAAGATAGCGGAAAAGGAAACTCCAGGGGTGCCCTTTTTCATAAAGTTGTGACTCTCGAGCCCGAAAAAAGTATAAAACAATGCTCGAAAGAACTGCCTGATCATTACGATTGAGGAGTACTTTTCATGATGAGTGATTTCAACCTTAAAAAAGTAAAAAAGCGACCGAAACCACATCGTTTCATAACCGTTAACGAGCCTGAAACGACAAGGGCCCGACGATCTTTTCGTCTTTTCACGGTCGGAAAATAGTTTAAAGACAACCGCCTCTTATTTACATTGAACGAGTCAAGAGGAATAACTCAGCATTCTTTTCATATTTAGACGATCAGAAAAGAGCTGAAAGCAAACCTCCATTTTTATTCTCCTTAACGAGTCAAAAAGGGAAAAAATACTCAGCAATCTTTTCATATTTTACGAGTCAGAAAAGAGCTTAAAGGTGACTCGTCCTAGAGGAACGAGTCGTATAAAGGGTAGCAACTGGTTCCGGCAATGGTGGAACTGCTCAAAACATGTAATGGTCAAGAGGTTGGCTAACAAAACCACTCATAACTGCGGTCCCTCAGGAAAGGAAAACAAGCAAGTGAAAGCATATGATCAGCCAAAGAGATGGTGG